>OU015490.1:205029160-205239160 GCA_907164885.2 Dolomedes plantarius | reverse complement strand
TTATAAAAAGTATGGTATTTACAGGTACGTTTTTGTTAATTTTTAATTGATACTTTACCATAAAAGACCAAAAAATCCTTAAAAAATTTATATTCTTTAAAAATTGGCTCCGAACTAGGCAGTCACCCTAATCATAATTTACAAAAAACATTTATTGCTTTCTTAATTGTTTGGAAATTAAAAGAATTGAAAAATATATTTAGTTTCATCTTTTAATAAAAGCTACATACTTCTTTTTTTCTTTTACATGGCCAGCTAAAAAAGATAGGGACTGTGTAAACACCCATTCCTTCTTTTTCCCTCCACTCGGCTTTATTCGTTTTTCTCTAACATACGAACTTCTCAGATTATTCCATTTTTTTTTAACCTCAACAACTGAAAATAATAATGAAAAGTATATCATTTAAAAATAATATGAATGCACTTATCTTCAAGAATAGAGCCAATGTAATAGAAAAAAAACAAGCAAAACTTACCATCCAAATTTAAAACGGTGGCTATTTTTTTCCACGAATTTTCTTTCTTTTCGTTGTCCCTGAAGTCCGCTCTTGAGTAGTCGTAAATCCAGGGACATTCTCGGACAAAATTAATTAAAATTTCTTCCATCGTGATAATGCAATGCACTTGATATTTACAACTGAAAGGTTCGCTGGGACGCTATCTGCAAGTCAAAACAAACATGCACGTGTATCGGTTCGGTCAGCGAGCGAGAGCCACAATCTTTCTATTCTGATTGGCTGTCGAGCACGGCGGCAGAGACAAAAGTTGAACTTTCTCCAAGAGTTGAAACCGCGAAGACCGGATACGGAGACGAACCGAGGGAGTGAAAATTTGTTTGTAATACGCATGCGCAACAGCGAAGATACATGATTTTCGTGTCCGTCGCCGTTGGTGTGGAGTAAGCATTAGCGTCAGTTCCAGATCATTGGGCAAGGGTGCAGAATCTCTCAGCTGGCATGGGGTTGATCCTTGTGGCTGAGGGAATAGGCTCAAATCCGTGTAATCTGGTAATCAACTATTTTATCATGCAAGGGTCAACAGCAACATGGTTTCACCCTTGCTTTTAGTTTCGACTCATTTATTCTATATGTTTTCACGACAGTATATTTTCTTTTATATTACAAATAAATAATTATATCGCTAAAAATTTGTTAGTTCTTTCTGATGTTACAATTATAGATGCAATGATCTTGTTATAACCTTAATACATAATACCATATTTTCAAGTGCTACAATTTTTTACAACAGAAGATCGATAATAGATCGCTATATCATACACAATTGCTTATTTCTTATTATGTGAAAATGTGATGTAAACAAAGACGTATAGTTATTTTAAATATAGAAATATATGTTAAACATTCTATTCTTTTGTATGGTATTTTTCAAAACAGGAAGCGGGGCACAAAGCTTCATCACAAATTTTGCATGAATGGATAGAGATATTTTCTTATTCAGAAGAAATGTTTTCTTCCATTATTCTCTCTATTAATTTCAAACGGAAGTTCAGATTATTAAGATTCCCTCCATTTTTGTTTTGTAAAGAAGGAATGAATTCCGAACGGAAATATCTAATAGGTGCCTGACAATTTTTTTATAATATTTTTTCTGTTATCATCGTTTTTCTTATATCCCATAATTTTCTGTTATCGTTTTTCTTATTTTGCCATAATTTTAAATAGATCCATCCATTCTGTCCACACCACCCATTGTATGGTTGCAATCCAGAACTGGTACGGGTTTTTTATAAGTTTTCCCATGTTTTGTTATATTTTGCATTTCTGTGGAATGGATCGTGCTTAAAATGGCGACAGATCTTTTATCATGCAACTTCATTATCAAAGTTTTCCCCCGTTGATAAGCAATCAGCTCACCCTTTTGATTGATTTGCAGTGCAATAGCGAATTAATAACAATTTTGGAACAACATCCAAAATTAATTTTTATAATATTTATATTGCAGCCGAAAAATTTTGTTGATGAATGAATATTCATGCTTAACTTATGACTTGCCAATTTTCATGCAGAAAACCAAATTTTTTGAAATATCAGAATTAAAAATTTAGTATTTTCTCGCAACACACATATTGGATTTGAGTTCAATTGAATGCACTATTTAGACGCTATTGCACATACGTACATACACAAGTTTATAGTTAAATACACAATTTTACAAATCAGTTTTGTTTTAATCATATTCTTTTTGTGTCTATGAAAATACATCTTTTTTTTAACTGCAATTTTAAGATTATATCGGTCATATCAATGTCCTAGTTAAATGCTGTAATAAAGAAATTCCGATAATTTGGTTGTTTAGAGAGCTTAGGTCAATTTTTGGTACTCGAAGACTAATTTGACCGGGACTTACTGCTTAATGTCGATACAGATGAATACAAACATTCATATAGAAAAGGGACTCGAACCTGCGAACTCCAGCACCGTAAGGTTCACCCGGAAAATTATGCTTTCATTAATTTGCTTCCGACCACTATCAAAAATCAATGAAATTTTAAGGAAACAGCTACGGGGTCCGAAAATCCTCTCGCTGGGAAGTCGGCTACGCAAGAGAGGGGTACGAAATTAGGAGAAAATTCCTATCTCATGAGGATGATCAAAATTGTGGAGATAACCTCGAATGTGACGCTCTAAACGCCTTACACCTGATAATTTGGGTAGGTAGTTCATCGTGAGTTAAAAAAAAAGAAAAGAAACACCTAAGAATTTCTCACCAACCCATTAATTTACAGATTAAAACAAGATGTTAGAAGACCGAGATGAAGAACTAAACAATATTTTGTTACACGAGGATTAATTAGATAGACTGGAACCTAATTTTAAAGCCGATTACGAAAGGCGGGAATCATCCATGCCAGAAGTAGGATTCGGGATCGAAAGACAGAGCCCTACCATTCAGCCATTTCCCAGTATGAAGCACTGTACAACATCAAATAACTTTTCAAACTTGTATGGAAAGTAATAAAATAATAATTGAAAAGTTTGAAATGTAGCCAAATTGATAAAATAAAATAAAATAAGTTTAGACATTATTTTAGTTATTAAAATCGTTATTTTAGTTATAAAAATTATTAAAAGACGATTAATTAAATTTAAATATACATAATTTAAATATACAGTACATGAATTAAATCCTGATTTAAATTAGGATTTAAATCACTTGATTTTTTTAAAAAAATCATTGATTTAAATCAAAATTACTTATGTATATAGTTTTACATTATGTTTCATTCAAATGTAATTTTATTAGCTATAATGGCTTTATCTAGATTGTAAAGTAAAAGATAAAGTAGGAGGGAACTTCTGTCATTGCAATATCATATTTTATCTATCACTGTGATTAGTAAGAGTTTTGTTGACATAGGATAAAAAAAATCATGGTTTCATGTATTTAATATATAATTTATCATATGTAAATACTAATAGTGCAATGAAAACTTTATCATTAATCGTAATAATAATTTAATCATAATTTAAATTATTGCCTTTGAAATTTTTAACTTGTTAATGTTTAAAAACATAAAAATTCGCGAATCTCCCAGATTATGATCCTAGGGAAATTCATAAGCGCCCTGTTCCTGTGGCCTTACCAGCTAGATATTTCACACCCTCCATTCTTGACCTTCCTTCTTGGAAACTGATGCAATTACCGAACATCTGACTTTTCGGGAAAGTCGATCTGCAACCCCCCTCCAACGTCGCTCTATTCAGACCCCCATCCCGTGAATGCGTCAGAATCGGAGATGTACATGTAGGGGTCTTCATTCCCCAATTTCGGACAATTCGAGGTTGTAAATCAAGCACCTTTTATCGTTCCGAAAACGGGGGAAAAACTCCGTGCAGTGCTGGAAAAATAACCGGCGCCTGTTCAGGGGTACGTCACTGCCCGAATGAGACGGCTAAGGTCGGACGTAATATTTCGTCACTGCCCGGATGAGACAGTCAGGGCTCGACGTAATATTTCGTCACTGCCGTTGAAAGGGTTAAAAAAAAGTTAGTTACATTGATAATATAATTTAGAGCCTGGGGCTTCTCGTAAACTAAAATAATATTTCCAGACCTTTTATTTTTAGACATCACTAATAAGTTTCAGTATTTTAGGTTGGCAAAATATAATGATTCTTTTCAAAAATTGTGTCGAGATAAAAATTCGAGTGGCATTCTTTGCTTTTGAACTCGATTTCTTCTTTTAAATTCATTTTAATACATATTTACCACCAGACCAACCCTCTTTCCCCCCCGCGTATCGAATTTTAAGGGTCGTAGTAAAGGGACTGTATCCACATTTAAGAGGGGTACAAAATCGTTAAAATTTAATTTAAAAAAAACTAATTGAGCCCCAAATTTCATTTTCCCTGATTTAAGTTTCTAGGGTCCAAAAAATTAACTGTTCCGAATTTGGTCCCGGTGGGTGAAACAGTCTATGATTCTATAGCGGACCAACAAACAGACAAGCTCTTTTATATATATATATATATATATATATATATATATATATAAATAAATAAATAAATTTTCATAGATTCTAAATTTCATAAATTTAGAATCTGGGAAAATTAAAAAAAAATAATATATAAATATATATATATATATATATATATATATATATATATATATTCTAAATTTTATAAATTTAGAATCTGGGAAAATTAAAAAAAAAATTATATATATATATATATATATATATATATATATATATATATATATATATATATATATATATATATATATTTTTAAATTTTCCCAGATTCAGATTTTTAAAATTTATATTCCTTTCTCTTTTTTTATAATATGAAAATTTTAGAAGTAAATTTTATTGCTTTTTTTTTTTCAATTGATGACCAAGGTAATATTTCGGGACCACTTCAATTTGGAAATGTGATCTCGCAAGGAAGGAAATTTTACGCTAACAATCGAAAGTTGTAAAAAATACACTAGATAGTCGTTACGCTACGAAAACTGTAAAATCGAAAAAGGTTTGATTTTACAGTCCCGAGACTGTAAACGATACAGTCGCCCGCAAATCTATTTGAGCAACGGTACCGTTTCGAAATTTTTCAAAATCCATGGATCACGAAATAAAAATTTCATTGAATGCTAAAACAAAAAAAAATCCATGAGCTTAGGGATTTCGTAGATGAGCACAAACCTGATCTAATTCTTCTACAAGAAACTCACCAGGGGATAAACTATACATAACTAACCACAATACCTATAGGTTCGACTACAACAACCCCTTCACGTTATTAATGCAACTGTAATTTCTAACATTTACATCAGCACAATCACCATCATATCCACCTAGCCACTGTTTCTAAAGTAACAGCCATGAACAAACCAACTGCTAGTTCATCAAAATTGAACAATTCTGAAAGTGCTGATGGGGATTTTCAAATCAAAAGTATTCAACAGAGTAAAGGTAATAGAATAATTAATATAGAAACTTTGATTAATATATTTTCAATTCTCTGTTGCCCAAATTGTTTTGCTTCAGGACTGAAATTGACTGAGTCACGTGTAAATAAGTAGTCTTAACTTATTGTATGTATTTTATGTAATTTAAATGAATTTACATCGACCCCTAAACCTATGCAAACAAGCAACTTAAGGCGACAATGGACCTTCAGATTGACAAAAATATGTCTCAAAAACGATTTTTTTTTTCGGAAAATGATTCTGCAACTCATCAGCTTTAAATTAAAAAAAAAAAGTTATATTGATCCAATCATTATTAACCGAGTTATAAGTATTTTTCCAAACGTAAACAATGGAAATGTTACGTTAAATTAAAACTTTAAAAGCTATTTTCTCAAAGAAACTTTTCATGTCGTTTCGGTAAGTTCAAAATGTTCCATGCGTCATAATTTTTCTTGAATTTTCATAAAATTTCATAAAATGATTATTTATATATGTTAGAATAAAACTTGGTGATAAATTCATTATACTATTTTAAAACACCCTAAAATTTTTACAATAAAAAAAAAATTTTGATAAAATTTTGCATAAAATGACCTATTTTTATCGATTTCTTTTCTAGTTTTTATAAATATGGCTGTAAATCTAATATTACTACTAACTTTTATTATAACTATATAAAGCTAGCTTAAGAAAGAAAATTAGATATCTGAGACAAAAATGGATGCACATGGAGCATTTTTAAGTTGAGAAATTAACAAACTGATTTTAATTAATATCTTAATTAATTACATTCTGATGTTTTTTTAATTTAGCATTTTCATCTCTAAACACCACTGTATAAGTATACAAAATTTCATAGCAATTGGTTGATAAATAATAAAAAAAAAGTGTTTCATGGTCCATTGTCGGGACAGTAGACTTTCAAAATTGTGAAATTTGTCCAAAAATTCGATTTTTATTTTTTATTTTATTGAATTGTGAAACTACGGACGAGTAGAAATGTGTCGCAAAAAGAATTTTTAATTTCTGCGATTACTTTCCTAGTTATAGGCATTTGCATTTAATTTAGATATTATGTGGTTACTAACAGCAATAACTTTAAATGTGTTTTTCTCAAAATAAAAATTTTCATGTTATACGAATATTCAAACTACTCCAGGCACATTTCTAATGATCGTATTGCTTTGAAATTTAAGTTTTATATACTTAACTGTATATCAAATAAATATTATTGAGAAAAATTATGCTTCGTAGCTCAAGATTTCTAAATATTGTACTTGAAAAGATGATTTATAGGTATTTTGCGTAATAAAAAGGGTGTTTTCACTATTATTTTTTTCTCTTTATATTTTTAATGAATGCTTAAAATAAGCAATAATTTTCGTTGTTAGTTCTATAAGGTATCCTGTAAATAAAAATGACCATATTATATGCAAAAGAAATGCGCTTGGAGCGTTTTTAATGAGGCCAATTTTTGATATAATTAATAATTCATGATTCATAAATTATTAATATTTCATCTTTAAATTTTAACCACTTTTACATATCTATGGTACTAATTACATATTCAAATTTCAAGCAAATCCATTCAAAACAAAAAAAAGTTAGGTTTGAAGGTCCACTGTCCCCATTGAAAATATTTTGCCTCATAACACAGGGAAGTAATTTACTAATATGTTGTTGAAAAAAAAAAAAGTGAAATATATTGGTTAGATTTTGTTTTAGAAGATTTGGCGTAAACGCCAATTTTTACTAAAAATTACCCAAATTTGAAAAGTTACTGAAATATTCATTAAATTTTTTTTTTTAATTCATGGTTTTATTCCCTGTTCTAACTAAAAACACTTGTGTTTCAAAAAAAAGGTAGGCACATACCTTAATAACTTAAAATTTATCTCCCGGTTTCAAACAAGGAGCTTGTATTTAATTAAATCTAAAATTATTAGTCCTACCTCTTGTTGAAATTAAAATTAAAATGTATCTGTAGATATTTAAAAAGTTTTTTATCCACAATGTACTAAATCTTGAAAATTACTCCATCCCGCTCTATTAGTTTTGATGAAGTGAAGTTCAGTTAAACTGTACTAAGCGTTAACCTCATAAAATGAGATCAGTCAGCAACAGTCTGGATAGAAGTTCCTGGGAACTGGTTCCCTCTACTTCTAAAAATATCTTTTATTTTACAGGAGCTTCTAGGTCTCTTCCTATTGAAAGGTTTCTTGTAATCATAGATTTTAGTAATGTGATATTTTGCACAGTAAGATAAAATGATATATATATATATATATATATATATATATATATATATATATGTGTGTGTCACGTTAATTGTGATGCGTTTTTGGTGATAATTTTACAGAATTCACAAATGTCTTTACAACATCTCTTATTTAGTAAAAGTGTCTTGAAAACTTTTAATTTTCCTCTGAAGGGATTAATTCTTTAAAAGTTTTGATATTAAAAAAAATATCTTGATCATAAAATGATTAAATATTTTGTTACGATACCATAGTTTTTTATGTTGTACATTCCATGTATGCAAAAACTTAACTCGCATAACTTTTATTATAAAAAATGTTTATATGAAATGTTTCACTCTAGTTTATTGGTATTTAAGTAAACTTATTCACAAATTTAGCGTCTCCGTGAAAGCTTGACTGCGTGTCCAATCTTTTTTTGAAGGTAAGTTCATTCTCGTTTAGAATATTTTTTTTTTTCATATCTAAATTACGTGACCCCACTGCATAACGGAGTGGGGATTCATTTCTGTAATTTCTAACCAGCACCATTGCTTACTAAAAATTGTACTACATATAAATTACTTGACTTTACTGCATAATGCAGAGGGGTTTCATTTCTAACATCAGCACGATTGCTTACTAAAAATTTTACTATACCTAAATTACCCGACTGTACAGCATAATGTAGTGGGGTTCCAGTCACGTGTAAGTCTTAACTTATTGTATGTATGTTATGTAATTTAAATAAGTTATTTATGCAACGCACGCATTACTAAAACACCAGTACATAACCAAATTGTTCCCCCAAAATATTCGCGTAAATAAAATACAATCAGATATAACACATTTCCCATGCAATTTATAAAGTCCCCCAAAATACATATAAATGCACACTAACACAAAACAAAATAATATATTTTTCACAATACTCAATTCTACATTTTAAACTATTGCCTCATTTACATTTAAATTAGTTTTCGCGGGACTTTTATTTTTAAGAAATAATTATTACCTTATCCGAAAGAATAGTACTGATTATAATAAATCTTCTTCCTAGCAGTTTACAAAGTTAGAGCTCTATTTTAATTAATCCCTGTCGACATAATTACAATAATACACAAAACAAAACATTTCTACACTTTATAATTCCAATTTTCATTTCGTGAGGTGGATGTGCGTTTAACTTAACGACCTAAGGTCTTAATTAATAATGAGCTCCAATTATGAAAAGATTAAAAAACTTAACCAACAAAAAAAATCTTAACTTTACCTTGAGTCGACTGAAGAAAAATCTGAAAAATTTGAAAAATAAAAAGATAGTGCAGAAGATCTTTGCGGAGACGTTGTAGCACGTATCGCTTTTAAATCCAACTAAAGGACGAATTACATTGTGTTCATCCGCAGGAGAAGACAAGTAAGGAGTTCCAACTTAAAAAGCATTTTAGAATGTTATACAAACGGCCCAGCACCACAGACTTTGCACATTTCGATCTGCCGCTTGCCATATTATTTTTTTTCTTAGCATTAAAAAAAGCGTGGGCTTTGAAACTTACAAAGCTTTTTAGTTGACTCATCACAGAGCGTAACCTTCCGCGCCCCCCTCTAAGTCAAACATCTGTAAGCCATTCTGATGGCCATCTGTATTCCATTCTAGGAAGGGGGAATTTCCAAAATGGTTCAAAGTTAAGTATCAGATTTCACGTAAGACATTATCAAGGGTTTGAGAGAGGAAAAATACGTTTTCGAAAATCTAACCTTACGGCCAAACTAAAGGTTATTTTAATCAGTTAATAGTTTTAATTAACACCAGTGAAATTTCACTCAGCTACCTTTTAATATTTTACCTCTATTTGAACACAGTTTTACTTTTTTTTTGCATAAATAACTTATTTAAATTACATAACATACATACAATAATTGGAGCTCATTATTAATTAAGACCTTAGGTCGTTAAGTTAAACGCACATCCACCTCACGAAATGAAAATTGGAATTATAAAGTGTAGAAATGTTTTGTTTTGTGTATTATTGTAATTATGTCGACAGGGATTAATTAAAATAGAGCTCTAACTTTGTAAACTGCTAGGAAGAAGATTTATTATAATCAGTACTATTCTTTCGGATAAGGTAATAATTATTTCTTAAAAATAAAAGTCCCGCGAAAACTAATTTAAATGTAAATGAGGCAATAGTTTAAAATGTAGAATTGAGTATTGTGAAAAATATATTATTTTGTTTTGTGTTAGTGTGCATTTATATGTATTTTGGGGGACTTTATAAATTGCATGGGAAATGTGTTATATCTGATTGTATTTTATTTACGCGAATATTTTGGGGGAACAATTTGGTTATGTACTGGTGTTTTAGTAATGCGTGCGTTGCATAAATAACTTATTTAAATTACATAACATACATACAATAAGTTAAGACTTACACGTGACTGGAACCCCACTACATTATGCTGTACAGTCGGGTAATTTAGGTATAGTAAAATTTTTAGTAAGCAATCGTGCTGATGTTAGAAATGAAACCCCTCTGCATTATGCAGTAAAGTCAAGTAATTTATATGTAGTACAATTTTTAGTAAGCAATGGTGCTGGTTAGAAATTACAGAAATGAATCCCCACTCCGTTATGCAGTGGGGTCACGTAATTTAGATATGAAAAAAAAAAATATTCTAAACGAGAATGAACTTACCTTCAAAAAAAGATTGGACACGCAGTCAAGCTTTCACGGAGACGCTAAATTTGTGAATAAGTTTACTTAAATACCAATAAACTAGAGTGAAACATTTCATATAAACATTTTTTATAATAAAAGTTATGCGAGTTAAGTTTTTGCATACATGGAATGTACAACATAAAAAACTATGGTATCGTAACAAAATATTTAATCATTTTATGATCAAGATATTTTTTTTAATATCAAAACTTTTAAAGAATTAATCCCTTCAGAGGAAAATTAAAAGTTTTCAAGACACTTTTACTAAATAAGAGATGTTGTAAAGACATTTGTGAATTCTGTAAAATTATCACCAAAAACGCATCACAATTAACGTGACACACACATATATATATATATATATATATATATATATATATATATATATATCATTTTATCTTACTGTGCAAAATATCACATTACTAAAATCTATGATTACAAGAAACCTTTCAATAGGAAGAGACCTAGAAGCTCCTGTAAAATAAAAGATATTTTTAGAAGTAGAGGGAACCAGTTCCCAGGAACTTCTATCCAGACTGTTGCTGACTGATCTCATTTTATGAGGTTAACGCTTAGTACAGTTTAACTGAACTTCACTTCATCAAAACTAATAGAGCGGGATGGAGTAATTTTCAAGATTTAGTACATTGTGGATAAAAAACTTTTTAAATATCTACAGATACATTTTAATTTTAATTTCAACAAGAGGTAGGACTAATAATTTTAGATTTAATTAAATACAAGCTCCTTGTTTGAAACCGGGAGATAAATTTTAAGTTATTAAGGTATGTGCCTACCTTTTTTTTGAAACACAAGTGTTTTTAGTTAGAACAGGGAATAAAACCATGAATTAAAAAAAAAAATTTAATGAATATTTCAGTAACTTTTCAAATTTGGGTAATTTTTAGTAAAAATTGGCGTTTACGCCAAATCTTCTAAAACAAAATCTAACCAATATATTTCACTTTTTTTTTTTTCAACAACATATTAGTAAATTACTTCCCTGTGTTATGAGGCAAAATATTTTCAATGGGGACAGTGGACCTTCAAACCTAACTTTTTTTTGTTTTGAATGGATTTGCTTGAAATTTGAATATGTAATTAGTACCATAGATATGTAAAAGTGGTTAAAATTTAAAGATGAAATATTAATAATTTATGAATCATGAATTATTAATTATATCAAAAATTGGCCTCATTAAAAACGCTCCAAGCGCATTTCTTTTGCATATAATATGGTCATTTTTATTTACAGGATACCTTATAGAACTAACAACGAAAATTATTGCTTATTTTAAGCATTCATTAAAAATATAAAGAGAAAAAAATAATAGTGAAAACACCCTTTTTATTACGCAAAATACCTATAAATCATCTTTTCAAGTACAATATTTAGAAATCTTGAGCTACGAAGCATAATTTTTCTCAATAATATTTATTTGATATACAGTTAAGTATATAAAACTTAAATTTCAAAGCAATACGATCATTAGAAATGTGCCTGGAGTAGTTTGAATATTCGTATAACATGAAAATTTTTATTTTGAGAAAAACACATTTAAAGTTATTGCTGTTAGTAACCACATAATATCTAAATTAAATGCAAATGCCTATAACTAGGAAAGTAATCGCAGAAATTAAAAATTCTTTTTGCGACACATTTCTACTCGTCCGTAGTTTCACAATTCAATAAAATAAAAAATAAAAATCGAATTTTTGGACAAATTTCACAATTTTGAAAGTCTACTGTCCCGACAATGGACCATGAAACACTTTTTTTTTATTATTTATCAACCAATTGCTATGAAATTTTGTATACTTATACAGTGGTGTTTAGAGATGAAAATGCTAAATTAAAAAAACATCAGAATGTAATTAATTAAGATATTAATTAAAATCAGTTTGTTAATTTCTCAACTTAAAAATGCTCCATGTGCATCCATTTTTGTCTCAGATATCTAATTTTCTTTCTTAAGCTAGCTTTATATAGTTATAATAAAAGTTAGTAGTAATATTAGATTTACAGCCATATTTATAAAAACTAGAAAAGAAATCGATAAAAATAGGTCATTTTATGCAAAATTTTATCAAAATTTTTTTTTTATTGTAAAAATTTTAGGGTGTTTTAAAATAGTATAATGAATTTATCACCAAGTTTTATTCTAACATATATAAATAATCATTTTATGAAATTTTATGAAAATTCAAGAAAAATTATGACGCATGGAACATTTTGAACTTACCGAAACGACATGAAAAGTTTCTTTGAGAAAATAGCTTTTAAAGTTTTAATTTAACGTAACATTTCCATTGTTTACGTTTGGAAAAATACTTATAACTCGGTTAATAATGATTGGATCAATATAACTTTTTTTTTTTAATTTAAAGCTGATGAGTTGCAGAATCATTTTCCGAAAAAAAAAATCGTTTTTGAGACATATTTTTGTCAATCTGAAGGTCCATTGTCGCCTTAAGTTGCTTGTTTGCATAGGTTTAGGGGTCGATGTAAATTCATTTAAATTACATAAAATACATACAATAAGTTAAGACTACTTATTTACACGTGACTCAGTCAATTTCAGTCCTGAAGCAAAACAATTTGGGCAACAGAGAATTGAAAATATATTAATCAAAGTTTCTATATTAATTATTCTATTACCTTTACTCTGTTGAATACTTTTGATTTGAAAATCCCCATCAGCACTTTCAGAATTGTTCAATTTTGATGAACTAGCAGTTGGTTTGTTCATGGCTGTTACTTTAGAAACAGTGGCTAGGTGGATATGATGGTGATTGTGCTGATGTAAATGTTAGAAATTACAGTTGCATTAATAACGTGAAGGGGTTGTTGTAGTCGAACCTATAGGTATTGTGGTTAGTTATGTATAGTTTATCCCCTGGTGAGTTTCTTGTAGAAGAATTAGATCAGGTTTGTGCTCATCTACGAAATCCCTAAGCTCATGGATTTTTTTTTGTTTTAGCATTCAATGAAATTTTTATTTCGTGATCCATGGATTTTGAAAAATTTCGAAACGGTACCGTTGCTCAAATAGATTTGCGGGCGACTGTACAGTAAAAATCGTCTATAAGAACATCCAGGGGACTTTCTTATAATCGATAGTTTTTATAACCGATAGATGACTTAAAACTGCTGAAAATACCAAATTCATTGTCACATAATTTCTATTTACACCTGAAACATGACATTCAAAAAATGGTTAAGAGGTTCAAGTTCAATCAGGGAAAAACACACTGCTTATTTTCATATAAATAAGTTTCTTTAAACTTTTTCAAATAAATAGTTCTAAAAATGTTAAAAAGAAAAATTAATAAAATTATATAGCTATTATGAATGTACATACATAATGCAATATTTTGTTTTTACATGTTTATGGATTTACCGAAAAAAAGTCAGTAATATTTGTTTGTTTAGTTTTTTTTTTTTTTTTTGTAAATAAAAACAATTTTCGGTTATCACGACAAGTTGTTTCACAGCTTTTTTTATCGGATCCTTCACAAAATCATCATTGCAAGCTAAAAATTTATTAACGGTATTGATTGCTGAAAACATTTCTTTTAAACTTGGGCAAGAAAACTCGTTCAAATGATCTTCTAAACTGGCACTGTCGTCAATATCATCATCTCTGCCAGAAATTTCTGCATTTAAGCCTGCAACAATATCTTCATCCGTTATATTCCCATGTGTTGCAAGAGCCAAATCTATGTCTTCATATTCCTGAAGTGAATATTGTTCTATTGGCAAATCTCGAGCCCAGTCTTGAAGCGTTTCATTTCTAGCGTCTTGAATTTGAAAAATGGAAGGATTTTCACCCCTAAGAAAACCATGCATGCCGGAAACAATTAGAAATCGTTAAAGGTTTAACATTATTCCACGCCTTTTCTAGCATGATGATAGCATTCAGTATTGGAATCTTCGGTTCTTTCTTATTTTCATTATCGTCGATGATCTGTAGAATCAAGTTCTTCTTGAAATGAAGTTTTAAGGACTTAATGACACCTTGTGTCCATAGGCTGTAATACGGAGGTTGTGTTGGGAGGAAGAAAAGTTAATTTAATGCCACGAAGACCTTGAACCGGAGGGTGGGCTGGCCAATTGTCCACAATAAGAATTCTCTTTTTTTGTTTAATAAGTTCTTGGTCCCACTTCCGTTACCAGTTTCCAAAGATTTCTCCCGTCATCCAAGCTTTAGAATTCGAATGATAATCAACTGGCAGCGATTTTATATTTTTAAATGCCCTCAGATTTTTGTATTTACCGATCACTAAAAGCTTCAATTTTTCAGTTCCAGTTAAATTTGCAGCAACCATAACTGTTATCCTTTCTTTTGAAAGTTTACCACAACTGCAGTTTTCGTGTTTGAAAAGCAACGTCCTATCCGAGGTCATCCTATAAAATAGCCCAGTTTCGTCAGCGTTGAAGATCTTCATAGCCATCTCTTAACGCAGTCAAAACGGTTTTAAGCCAGTTATCAGAAACTCCTGGTTGTACGGCCTTCGATTCTCCACTGATTCTCCCGAACACAATGGAATGCCTCTCAAGAAATCTCTGGATCCACAAAGCTGAACGAACGAAATCATATTTTTTAAAGATCTTCGCAAATTTATTTGCTTTTGCTTGCAAAATCGGCCCGCTTAGGGGAATTTTGGCACTCCTTTGAATTTTAAACCATTGCAAAAGGGCTTCTTCTATGTCAGCATGTGGACTTTTTCGAAGTTTCTTAATTTTAGTCCGATCTTTTTCAAATTCTTCTTTTAATTTTTCCCTATTTTTAAAAATAATTGAAATCGTGGCATGACTCACCTTTAATTCGTTCGCTAATGCTCCATTTTTTTCACCGTTTTCTAATCTGGAAATTATACGAATTTTTTCCTCAACCGTGAAAGTTTTACGTTTTGCACTCATCATTGAATATGTGGAGGTACAGACTGTGATGTATTTTCGGCTGCAGAAAGAGTTGTAAATGCTCTGCACTCTTTCCTCTCGTCACTAGTCTGGAATGTCTGCTACCGTTTGGGTTGGTTCCGCACCTCATAAATTTTTCTTATCGTTCTCCACTGGTGGGGGGAAGTTTTAGGGGACTGGCTTGGTGGAGTCAGCACTTCCGATCATTATGTCCCAGTCACTAGGGATATGGGCTGTGGCCCAATTTTCTTGGCAAGTTTTGTTTTATTGACGGTTTTCTGGAGGCACACTTTTTTAGCAACCCCTATTTTATGAGGGCTGACCACAGCCGAATTAGTTCATGAGAGTTGGGTTTTATTTTAGATAAAAAAATGGATAAATGGTTGAAGTACAACGTGCTGCTACTTCCCGTCCGTTCACAATTAACATGTTCTTATAAGCGATTTATTTTCCCAGACGCCAATTAATTTTAAGTCACTAAAAGCGATATCTTCTTATTAACGATGTTATTATAACCGGATTTTGTATCCATTATAACACATGAGAATTGGCCGGGAACTAATAATTCCGTTCTTTTAAGCGATATGTTTTTATATCCGGTGTTCTTATAAACAATTTTTACTGTATATATATATATATATATATATATATATATATATATATATATACATACACAGAGAGAGAGAGAAAGTTAGTGCTAATTAAACACTCACATCATTACCGTAATGATTAAAATTCTCGATAAAATAATTTGAACGGTACATTAAAAACTTATTGAGATAATTAAATATATCCTGCATTACTAAAAACCTTTTAACGGGATTGATATTTATCACAATGATGTTCGTGTCAAAGTGATCGATTGAAAACCGATTTTCGCAGTTCAAAGTGTCCGTCAAAAGTGAAATGTTTGCAGACACTAAAATGGATAATTTCGCATTATAGAACTACCATTATGTTCGTAATCTTAAAAGTATTATGATGTGTTTCTGAATTTCACATATGGGAATAATTCATATATGGGAAAGCTTATAAATGAACATGTGTTAACTATCAATTTACATCTTTGATAGAAATCATATACTGTCCAGGAAATCTTAAGAAAAGGTGCTATGCAGTGATCACAATTCTTTGGGTATATATTTAAAATCATTTAGTTTATTGTGATTACTATCGAAACTGAACAGCAGCCGAATGCAAGCATTTAAGAGCCCAAAATAATGATGATTGAATTTATTCTTTACATTCTATAAGAAATGTTTTACGATGACTGCGGCTTTTAAGAAATCCTTCAGTGCATCTTAACGGACAAAAAAGAAGTCGTTTTCTACATATCAAAAAGATTATAACGATACTAGAATGTTCTGCGTTATCAGCGAATAAAATTCTTTCTTTCAACAGTTTTTTCAGCAATTTTCATTAAGGAAGTTTATCGGTATTATCGATAGTTAACAAAAGTGAAGCTAAAAAGTGACCGTACAATTTCTGATAAGAGTGCTCTGTATCCGTAGGTATTGGCGGAATAGATGTGAAATTATAATTGAGAAATTTTCATAGGTAATTTAATAATAAGGTAGTTCCATGATGTTTAAAAACTAAGTAAAAAAACATTAAATAGATTGAAACCAGGATGTAAAGTAAGTCAAATTTGCTTAAATAAATCAAATATTGTTTTAATTATAACAAAGAATTCTAACATGTGGAAAAATCATAACGGAATTTGATGCAACTCACCCTTAGAGTTTCAAAAGTTACGGTAAAGAATTTAAAATACGTGTTAATTTAATGTATCGTTTGTACATAGTTTTAACAATATACTGAAATACAGTATCGCAAATTTGCGTGTAACAAATATGGAATATTATTTTGTACCTAGATCGTTAATATATATGTTTCGTTTGAGTCTTATTTATAGATTTCGTTCCTCGAGGTCCGGTAAAGACATTTTATTGGACCACATTTTTAATATTACGAGCTTTTTCATTTCTATTTTATTTGTTCTATTTTCATTATCTATGATGGTTGAAATGGGAAGAGTAGTTTCCTTCACTTCTCCCGTACTTATAGGAACAGGTTTCGCTTATGCAGTAGGAAGCATTTTCCGATTTCTGCTTATCTCCTATTTTAGGAGACTTAACTCAGAGAAACATCGAATAACAACTGTCAGTTCACGCAGTTCAGATCAGATTTACAATTCCAAAACTTATGACAGCAAAATACTTTTCTTCGCAGTATATAGTATCTTGATCTTTGCTATTTATTCGTTAATGCAGATATTATTAGGTGTTTTCGGAAAGGATTATCCAAGTGCAAGTTTCATTTTGTTTGGATATCAACTAACTTCCCCGACTGCAGACAGAATTATAAGTATTTTATTTGAACTCCTATTCATTTTAGGAATTTATATGCCTATGAATACTTTTTGTATTTTGTACGTAAGTGTTTGTTTCCAGCATATCTGCAATTTACTGTCCTTTAAAAAATTATTATCTTCGAACGAAATTCCGAACTACAAATACCTTTTGCAAACATTTATGAATATAAAGAATAGAGTTGCAAAAACCAACGATGATTATTCGACATTGGTATTTCTATTCTTACTTTTTAATACATCAGGTTTGTTTTTTACATACAACCTTCTTTTTAACAACGTGTATTTACTAAGTTTTAAAGCACTGTATACGGCGCTTATTTGCTTACTAACAACACACAGTATTTTTACTTTGACGATTCTTTGTTTTGTGGCTAGCAGAGTGTCCAGTATGTCTTCTGAAATCACAGAAGAAGCAAGTCACCTCCCTGATAATCCCGTGGAATCTGACCTCAGACACCTTCTGTTTCTCAGATATATCGATAAAGAATTGAACATGACGATATCTGGTGGAATCCCTATCAAGAAAAACTTTATTTTGGTCTATATGGGAACTGTCATAACATATATATCATTAATAGACACTCTGCGCCGGCAGTAATAAAGGTAAATGAAGAAGTATTCTTATAAGTGATATAAAAAATGTGTTATTGAAAATAAGCTCATTAATGGAAAAGTATCCATAGCATTTCGTTTTGATTTTGCATTTTCTCTCGGAAATCTTCTCTTAATCATGGTGAGCCAAAACAGCTAATTAATGTAAATTTACGAAACATTAATTTATCATTAATTTTCAGACCTTAGTGAACTATCCAGCAACTTTTATATTTTAGGAATATAGAATCACAGTTATCTTACTAGTATTATACAAAAATGTGTTATGAAAAAGAAGTTCATTTTATAATAAAAAAGTGTTTGTGTGTGTACATTACAGCACTTGCTTGTATGACTGTATTTTCTTCGAGAAATTATTTGATCTAGAACAGTAATACCTCCCGAGAAGAAAACACAAGAATCATCTTAATTTGATATTTCACTGTATGCTCACTTGCGCTATTGGGAAATGGACGAGAAACTTTTTAATGCGTCCCAGGAATATATTTCTGTGTTTCACGTTAAGTGGTTTGCAACCACTGAACAGAAATGAAATTTTCGATTATAGACATAGCTCGCATCTTGATTCTTTGTAGTTGAGAAGGACTTAACTTGAAGAATATCAAATCAGAAACACGGAAATATTCTAGTATGTTTCATTGAAGATACCCTGTCCACTCTGGTAGAATTACAGAACTGTAAAATATGAATTCATTACTATCAGAGAGTAAAACATGGTACTAAAGATACTATTGAAAATGACTCTCTTACAAATATTGCTTTCTTTTATGTTAATAAATCCTTTGTGAAGTGGGTCGAAGTCTGCCTCACTGTTCCTCACATTCTATGATAGTAAAAACAATGCAAGCGAAATAACTTCTTCCTTTAACTTTATAAACATCAGGTTTATTATGAGCCTATGTACATATATAATTACATGGAGCTGTAGGAAGCTCCAGACTCTCGCTTTCTTTGTAGGCTCCCCTCCCCAAGTCCATAGGATCGTCCGATATTGTGGTTTTAACTGCGTTCCCTGGGCCATACCCTCTAATGCATATCACACGTTAGTCTTTATACACTTTTCTTCGTTCACTCTCCTACTCACGCTGCTCAGTGGTGGGGGCCACAGTCCGTCCGCGATTTCCAGGAATTTCCTCTTTTCCCTCGTACCGATTGAGTCTCTTTTCTCCAGTCCACTCCCGTCAGGCAGTCTACGTTAGCCTCCATCGTCATAGCGACGGGAGGGCTATCTATCTCATTAATCTTTACCTTACGTGTTGGGATAGTATACGGGACCAAGAATAAATAAATAAATATATATATATATATATATATATATATATATATATATATATATATATATATATATATATATATATATTATGCCCACTAAAGTCCCTTCCCACCCTTTTAACATCGGAACGGCTGATGCTATATTCATAAAAGTGGTGTCTAGGTATAGTAAAGAAGCATTGCGCTACTGAATAAAACCACCTAATGCGCCACCTGGTGGAAAACTGCGGAGTTAGCAATCCTATCTGGAAAACGGATAGAGATAGGGACAAAAAGTGATTTACAAAGTTGTAGAAAATCATCGATTTAGTACGAAAAGACACCTTGTGGACATTAATGCAAAGAATAGAGTGGTTAAAAAGAGCATTTGTTTTTACGTGATTTCCTACACTGTGACGTTACGAAACTTGAACGAAAGGAGAAATGATTATCTTACGGGCAAAACACGACACCACAATGACGGTGAGAAGTTTGAACATCTCAAATAAAGGTATATTGTTATAACTAGTTTTATTTTTTTTCTTTCTCAGATCGTTTTGGTACGTCACAATGTAGGAAATCACGAAAATATAAATGCGCGTTTTAACCGTTTTATTATTTGCATTAATGTCCAACAAGGTATCTTTTCGTACTAAATCGATGATTTTATACACCTTTGTAAATAATTTTTTTCCCTATCTCGTTCCGTTTTCAAGATAGAAATGCTAACTCCGCAGTTTTCCACCAGGTGGCGTGGTAGGTGGTTTCATTCAGTAGCGCATGGCTACTTTACTATACCTAGGCACCACTTTTATGAGTATAGCAGCAGTCGTTCCGAAGTTAAGAGGGTGGGAAGGGACTTTAGTGGACATACTGTATATATATATATATATATATATATATATACCCCCTTAATGGCCTTTCTTACAAAGGGGGTATGAAATTTCCCTTTGTAAAGAGGGAATAGGGAAAAACGGTCTCGATAAGATAAAGGTTAACGGTTTTCCGGCATATTCCGATAATGTGTGTAGCTAGAGAGCATCACAAGACTGCTGCTATTCGGCATCACAGGCATTCTGCTTTGTTCCTATACTGTTTGACGACAGCAAGTCTAGAACACTGTCTCAGAACACTGCAGAAGACTGCTGCAATTCCGCATCACAGGAATTCTGCTTTGTTCCTATACTGTTTGACGGCAGCAAGTCTAGAACACTGTCTCAAACTCCAAATGCGGTGTCCTTTCCAATGGTTTACTGAAAAATACTGAACAAAGCCGTAGCTAAACTCTCACCTCCGACATCCTTTATAACGCAAACATATGAATGCTACAATAAACCGGAATGATAAATCGTGATTGACATGCACGCAGAAAAAAATATTACTATATAATTATTATATATGGACAACGGTTTTCGTAACAGAAGAAATTACAGATTGCTACTATTGACTATTTAGGCCGGCCGGTGACAAGCCGGTTAAGGCATCAGCCTGCCTCGCTGGGGGTGTGGGTTCGAATCCCGCGTTAGGCATGGACGTACGAATGTATACGGGTGTACGGGATGAATGGAGGATAAAAGCATGTTTCCTGCCCGCAGAGAACAAGCCTCGGCTCAAAAGAGGAGTTGCAAGAAACCAGCTGTCATTCACCGATGTGTCTAGTCTGTGAATAAATATTTCTTGTATGTGTAGGTATGTGTTTACTTTCGCTATGTGTACTATCTTCTTATGGGCACCGGAAAGGTAGTCTCGTTACTGTACTCCACGGATCAAAGCAACGACAACAACAATAAAATGTAACGACTTTACTACAGATTAATCCTGTCCGATAAAGATTGATTGGGTGCGTATCCAAAAACCTAACCTTCAGTACAAAACTATTCATGCGCATAATTGTTCAAAACAGATATGTAATGGAAACAAAAGTCATAGTACTTTCACCCTTCAGTGGGCGCGCCCGTGTACAAAGTGCAACATTTCCGTAATTTTGAATGGTTTGTTTTTACATGTAAGGTTAGTATGTTCTAAGCAGTCTCTATTGATAGCTACACCCTTTCTAAAGCAGTTCTGATTTTCTGACCCTTCTATTCCTTTTCCTTCATTGTTAGTCGTGATTTAACCGTGATAAACCAGTGATTATACTGGATTACAATACGACAGAAGCAGGAGTTGATGTAGTCGATTCATTGTGCAGCTATTAGACGGTATCCCGCATATCTCGAAGATATGGAATTCCTCATTGTTTTTTTACGTTTTTGGACATAATAGGAATCAATCTGCAAGTTGTCCTTAGATCCAATCAACTGGTCAGTTTTTAAATGAGGTGATTGTATCTGCATTCTTTCGCCTATAAATATATCTCAATATTATCAACAAGTTATATCTTGTCGTAAAACACAGAATTATTATTTTTAATTTGAAAAAAAAAAGTTTAATGCAAAAGGAATAATCAAGGTTGAAAGAGACTCTGCATTTTGTGCCACGCGTGCCTGCTGGTGTTAAAAAAATTGGCGAGCCCGCTAAAGGGTTAAACAAGTCAATAATTAGAGTTTTTCAACGTGAATTATGTGCAGGACTCGAAAGTGTAATCACAAGTTTTCAATTAAAAATTAATTATTTCACTAAACGTACAAAAACCGATTATCGTGTTACCGAAAACGCTTTCGGTAAGAGGAGGTTTGACCCAAGTTTGAGTAAGACTTGGGTCAAACCCAAACAATCCTCGGCAGAGTGTCTGGGAATACTTGAAAGTGCAAAACGTGATTGGTGGTAAGAAGAATTTCCTTTTTTTCTTGGTTTGGTTTTGTTTGGAGAGCTACGGTCAACTTTTTACTACGTGAGTCCCTTTGTCATGAAATTCTATGATTATCTTTACGAAATGACGTCTTAGTTGAAAAATAAAATGATTAATTTTCTTTCCTTGTTTTATAAGTTTACAAAATTTCATCGAATGTTATTATTTCGTAAACGACGCACACATTTACTTTATCTAACAGAAAATTTTAATTTTCTTGTTTATCTCGTTAATTAAATGTTTTGCACTGCAATATACATTCTATCCCAAAATATAAAACATTTTAATACATTTTTTTTTCTTTTTACATTACATTTTCTTAACGTACTCACTCTATCACGCTTTATAATTTAAATTCTAATATTAAAGAGTAAATTTACAGTTTATATATATATATATATATATATATATATATATATATATATATCATGTCAAGTATACTTAAGTAAAGAGAATGTTAAAATAAAAACATTCGTCTGCTTACAGTCATATATGTATATGTCTAAATATATATATATATATATATATATATATATATATATGTACATATGCATATGACTTTAAGCAGATAAATATTTTTATTTTGACATTCTCATTCCTTAAGTATACTTGACTGAATGACTACTAAGGTTTAACGGAGATAGAAATTATTGTTGTTCTGAGAAAACTCCTAATTTTCACAGAATTTCCAATAGTTAAAAAATGTTACAAGTGCTGCCTATCTTTTGATGAAATCTTTAGAGTATTATTATAAAACACAGAGAAGGGTTTGAAGATTGGTTGATAAATTGATTTGTTTAGTGCGTTACATCATTTGTGTATTTATTTATTTATTTATTGAAACTTGGGATTTTGACACTTGTGGTAAATTTTGTATAGAATTAAGTATGCTGCATGCTTCGGACACCCTAAAATACTCCTGATAGTTATTTCGTATGTTTTCTTGATAGTTACCAGAGCTGAAAAGTTCCGATACAGTTGAAAAAAATTCAATTTATGCCATATTTAAAATAGGATTGTTAAAAACTAAAGAATTATACATTAATTGGTTAGCCATGTACATTGTACAGTCGTTAGCATTTTGAGCTGCCACGTATTGGGATTGGGTTCAAATTCCGAATAAGGCTTGGTCGTTTTCGTGACGACTCTGTCATACGGAGCAATGCTGGTTCACTTAATTTGTGCTCCCATACTAAAGAAGCCTGCAAAACTTCGCGGATCTTCGTGGGACAATGGGAAGAAGCACATACCACTGAAAAAAATTATAATAATTGGTTGCTACGGGCACTAGGGCCTTTTTTTCCTCAAAGCTGTTATATAAAGGATTTAAAAGAAAACTAAATGTGTATCTACACAAGGTGCAAAGAGACTCCATGAAACCCAAGAATAGCCAGGGCCGCCGACAGACTTTACGGGGCCTTGGGCAAACTTATGTTGGGGGCCCCAAGAAATCTGATTAATCGAATAAATTTTTTTTATTTTTTTTCGGTGGGCCCCTTTTTCAGGAGATTATTTTGAATTTTGAAGTACGGTACAAGTTTCAGAATTTTCTTTCGGAGGAAATCTAATAAATAATTTGTAAAAAAATTTTTGGGGCCCCTCCGATAGTTGGGGGCCTCGGGCAAATTGCCCCAGTTGCCACCCCCCTCTGGGTAGCCCTGAGAACAGCTATATAATTTTAATATAAGTTTTCAGCTTGTAAGGAAGAGTCGTCATACTCCATATCTCTTAATGTAAATATCGATGTGAGGAGACATTTTAGAACGTAAAGGGTAAAGAAATTAGATTTACTACCAAAATTAGGTAAAATGAACATTAACAGACAGTCATTGTTCGTTTGAGGCATTCCTAAGATAACAAGAGGAAACGGAACGCTTGCTTTACAAAGCTTCAAAACATATATTTATATATATATAACCTTTATTTTCACAACAGAATTTGGAACCGTGTAGGTGAATGCTAAATGAGTAAATGTGTATCTACGCAAGGTGTAAAGACAACTCCATGAAACCCAGGAAGAGCTATATATTTTTTAATATAAGTTTTCAGCTTGTAAGGATAAGTTGTCATACTCCATATCTCTTAAAGTAAATCACGAAGTGGGGAGACATTTTTTAACGTAAAGGGCAAAGAAATTACATTTACTGCTAAAATTACGTAATGCGTAAGATTACGTCGTCCCGGACGGTCAGTCCACTCGACAATTGTCAAACTGAAGATCGCGGCTGCGTAGCAAGAGCTTGCTAACTCAGCCCAAAGTTGATTTCCCCTGTTCGGAGATGTTTCATATGGGCATGGGCGCCAGACGGACAGTACAGATCTGCCGACTCGATTGGGGGCAACCCGGGGCCCTCACTTAAATTAGGTAAAATGAACATTCACAGACAGTCATCGGATTTTTGAGGCATCCCTATGATAAGAAGAGGAAACGGAGCGCTTGCTTTGTAAAGCTTCAAAACACATCTACAACCTTTTTTTTTCACAACATAATTTGGAACCGTGTGGGTGAATGCGAGCAGCATATACATATGCAGAGCTCATATTTTAAAAAAAATATATATGTGAGGTCATACACATGTGATATACAAGAGAAGTATGAGTGTGAGCTCCCAAATTTTATGTCCTAAAATGGATTTTTAGATTCATAAGCGATCGCCTACTTTGTGTAGTGGTTAGAGTTCTGAGCTGCACTAAGTGGGCTTGGGTTCAAGTCCCGAAAAATCATTGGTTGTTTCCGTGTCGTCCGTTTGATAGGGAGCAATGCGAAAACACTTATAAAATGCTCATATAAAAAAGTAGCCAGCAAATTGCGGTGATTAACAAAAGGCGAATGTCTCACGACAAAGTGCCTCCTCATTGGAAAAAAATGATTCGTAAGTGACAACGGACTGATGTAAAGAATGAAGATTTTATGCAACATCTGTAAACTAGGGAATAAATAATAATAATAATAATAATTGGTTGCTAAGAGCGCTAGGGCCTGTTATTTCCTCAAAGTTGTTAAACAAAGAATTTAAAAGGAAACTAAATGTATATATATGCAAGGTGCAAAGAGACTTCTTGAAACTCAGAAAGACTTATACAATTTTAATATAAATTTTCAGCTTGTAAGGAAAACTTGTCATACCCAATATATCTTAGTGTAAATGTCGACTTAGAGAGACATTTTAGAATGTAAAGGGTAAAGAAAATACACTTACTACAAAATTTAGGTAAAATTAACTTACAGAAACAGTCATCACACTTTTTACGCATCCCTAGGGTAACAAGAAGGAACGGAAAGCTTGCCTTATAAGTATAAAATTTCAAAACATGTATATAACCTATTTATCACACCATAATTTAGATCCGTGTGGGTAAATGCTATTTAAGCAGTATATACATACTTATAGATAATATTTTGAAAATATTAAGTGAGGTTATATATGAAGGCCTTATTTGAATAGTGGTCCAACTCCATTCTTATTCATTTTGAGATACAGAGCCTTAAAATTTAATGAGTGCTGAGAAATGACTGCTGAAGTCTGATTTGTAATGTCCTCTGTTGGGTGTAGAACAAAGATGGAGGTGTACGAGTTTGAAAATAAGTTAGAAATGACTCCTATGAACATGAAAGTGAGGCTAATTCCATTTTTTTTAAAGTGGAGTTGGACCACTATTGAAATAAGGATAAATTCACATATATCACCTTCATATATGTGATATGTCACGGTTAAAGAGTAACATTGTATGGAATAAAAGAATAATGAACAAACCTTTAAAGGATTACGGAATATGAAACGAACAGGGGAGAAAGAATAGACCGTAAAGGAGGTTAAGACAGGATATTGATGAATACAGGCAATGAATAGGCGGTGGATTTAGCTAGATCCTAAAGAAGTAAGAGGTGGAAAGGCAATTATGGTATGAAAAGAGACGAGGCAAGGTGAAGTCCAGGTGGAGGAGAAATTATGGCACAGAAAAGAGATTGCAGATGAGGAAACGTTTGCGAATAGATTAGCATGAAAGACGGGGAGAAATATGACTTAGCAGAGTTAATAAGAAGCCTTAAGCAGATGTCAGCGGAAGAGATCAATTGTAGTCCCGAGTAAGGTATTGACATTGAGATGATGAGACACGCCTTCAGCAGGGCGGGATAGAAGTTTCCAGAAGAAATAATAGTCCAATCGAAAGAAAATAGGAGGAGTTAGTTATGGAAGGAAAATATATAAAAAGAAGCAAGATAAAGATTAGGAAGGAGAATTTTTTGGCTACAAAAGATGAACTGAGAATCCAGCTAGTACAAGATCTACGAGACCTGATGATAGCCCTGCTCAGACGAATGATAGATTGATCGTGGAAGGAGGCGAGTCCTGACAGGTAACCGTACGCCATCGAATGAGAACCATCTCCCAAGGCACCTAATGAATGCCGGCCCAGAGAGCAGCAGCCCGCCGACCACTCAGCCTGAACCTGAGCCGATTGATGTACGACGTGATTCAAGACGCGTGCCGCTATTTACAAGTGAAAAATAACGTCAGTGAACGTACGTGGGGCAGTTCATTATTGATCCCACAATTCAGTGTTTGCCTGATTACCTCTCATCCATAGTTAATTAAATGATACCAAAGTTAAATGAGTAGGTCGAATTGTAAAAATATGTATTTAGTGTAATACCTCATTGATAAAAGCATTGCTGATGAATAAGTTACCCATATTTAATTGAGGAAAATGAAATTCAATGGATATTTAAAAGTATAAGGACTAAATAAGGTATTTAATATAGCAAATGTGATGTGTATTGTTATGAATTAGTTATGTGTTTTGCTTTAATAAATCTATCCATTATAATTTCAATCAGATGATTATATTATTTTAAAACACAACGCAATCAAAAATATGAGATTAATTGATCAAGCAATCAGGTAGTATTTGAATTAATTCTATGCCTGATTACCTCTCATCCATAGTTAATTAAATGATACCAAAGTTAAATGAATAAGTCGAATTGTAAAAATATGTATTTAGTGTAATACCTCACTGATAAAAGCATTGCTGATGAATAAGTTACCCATATTTAATTGAGGAAAATGAAATTCAATGGATATTTAAAAGTATAAGGACTAAATAAGGTATTTAATATAACAAATGGGATGTGTATTGTTATG
The DNA here is from genome assembly GCA_907164885.2 of Dolomedes plantarius. Lineage (NCBI taxonomy): Eukaryota > Metazoa > Arthropoda > Arachnida > Araneae > Dolomedidae > Dolomedes > Dolomedes plantarius. Next base: position 205,211,669 of record OU015490.1, on the reverse strand, counting down.
AATTAGTTATGTGTTTTGCTTTAATAAAGCTATCCATTATAAGTTCAATCCGATGATTATATTATTTTAAAACACAACGCAATCAAAAATATGAGATTAATTGGTCAAGCAATCAGGTAGTATTTCAATGATTTCTATATTGGCAACACACCCAAAATTAATTACCTTGACCATAATCATTTTACGAACACGAGAAAACAGTTATAGTTATTGCGGTATCTTCCCCAATAATTCAAACCAGAATACGATACATAGGAGAAGTATGATACAGAGCTCATAAAATTTTTGCCTTGCAATGCGTTTTTCTATTAGTAATCGATAACGGACTGGCGTAAAAAATGAAGTTTTTATGCAGCATTTATAAAACCAAGGCTTAAAATAAGATGTTTGTTTTGCAACAGGGGAAAATGACGATGAGAGTTTCAAGAAATGAAGACATAATATTATTGATGCCAAGAGCTAAAGGACTTCATGAATACTCAGGAAAACCTATATGAATTTTGAATTAAAATTTTAACCTAAAAGGGGAAGTTCTGATACTCCATCTCTAATGTAAATGACAAAATGAGGATGCATTATTGAACATATCTGCATGAAAAATTAGATCTCTAAATTAATGGTATAATAAATACCTAGAGTCTGTCATAATAATATATCACTATGATAAGAAGTAACAGAATACTTGCCTAATAATTGTAAACTTTTAAAACATGCACACAGAAATAAAAGTTGTTCTCTGAACCCACTTCTCCGAGTTCAAATCCACTGCACCGTGGAACTCGCCTTTGGTGAGTCGTACAACCCATGTGGGAAAGTGGGTTCTAGAACCCAGATCCTAAGCGGTTTGATTTACCCGCCACCAGCCCACTAAAAGGGGTTATACGACTCACTTTAAAGTGTGTCGGAAAAGCACACCAAAATGAGTAGACAAACTCCTCTTTCGAGTTCAATATCTCACTATATTTTGGGTTATAAAACCCACGACTAACAAGTTCTGTTAAGTAAATGAGTTTACGCTATAGTAAACGAAATGTTGCCTATTCCCACCCACCCCGTCTTTAAATTAAGCGATTTTATGGTTTTAAATTAATACTTTAAAAATTATTATTCTAAAAAATATTATACACATATACATATATACATATATAAATATAATCATTCATCTTTAAATACTATATATAGAACATGGAAAAAAGTACTTACAATTTAATCTTCTAATATATCTTCATCAAAATATTTGTGAAATATTTTAATGTTGTCGCTAGCGAGAAAATTAATATCATTATAGTGACATATACAATAATTGGTGATAATTTCGTTTAAAGTCTTTTTAATATGTATATTAAATATAGCTTCTTTTCCCACAGCTTGATATTTATCATTATCACTTGTGCTTAACGAGCTATGTTGACGTTGTGAAGGATGGTCGAATTCACAGCCTCGACATTTATACAACTCACTAGATGCGGTCATCACACATTGTTTTATAACTTTGAAAAAATTTTCCCGTGCTGTGGGAGAATCACAATGTTCTTTTACACAAGGTCCGTTTTTATATACCCTATATCGTAACATGTTAGGGATGGTTTGAATCAACAATGTCCTCTCTACACAGTCTATAATATCTAGCGAATATTCTTGCAGTTTGTAGATTTGTTCACGATTTAATTTTATACACGAGTTTTTCAGTCTGAAAACACTGTTCTCGTTTTTGAATAGTTGTTACAACACACACTGTTCAGCGTTGTAAATCCCCAATATTTGATTATTTGCGACAAAGGACATTGTATTATAAATTAATTGAAGCGGGGATATTTTCCACATAAAATCTCACAATGTTGAGACGGTCATCATTATACCGTTTTGAGTCGGTATACTGTTGTTATAATCGCTAAATTCGCGAATATGCACCCTTAGGCCTCTATGGTCTTGATATATTAAAACAAATGTGTTATAATTTATATCCCATGATGAAATTAATACTAAGCTGCTGCGATTTCTGTAGTAATTGTCCATCCAGTCGTTTTCTGGTATCTCATCAGTAGAAACAATAGACAAAGTTGAGACACCTGCCATCTGGTTTGCGGGAACATTAGACGAAGTTGAGGGATCTACAGAAACATCCGCAAATGAAGTCGAGGGACCTGCAGAAACATTCGAATATGCAGATGTAGAGACATTCCTTTGCCGTTTAGATAATCGTCGTAATTCAACATCATACTCGGCGCATGCTTCATTCAAAGAGGCTTCCAAGGATGGAGGATTAAATTCAGAGTTTGATGTATACATTTTCTCGAAAGCAGTTACTAAAACAGAATTCTACTGCTACTACTACGATCTGATGCTAGCAACTGAATGTTTCAAATGTAAGTGAAATTTTGCATAGAGCGTTGCTGTTTCAATATGTTATCTATTTCACGTGAGGGGAGATAACGCTCCCCAATCTATTGCACCCGTTTTTGAGCGAAATCTACCTTTTAGACACTGTGAGACAGGTATCTCCCCTTCTATCGAGATGAAAATTGGTGATAAGAATATAGTCTCCTAAAAATTACACATTTGCGTTGAAATATTTGCAAGTAAGGGCTTTTAAACATCTTTGTTTAAAAGCCATTACTTGCAAATATTTCAACGCAAATGTGTAATTTTTAGGAGACTAAATTCTTATCATCAATTTTCATCTCGATAGAAGGGGAGATACCATGATAAAACATCTGACCCTTGTCATTCCATGATATTAGGGTAGGATATTGTTTCAAAATAGATAGCAGATTAGAAGCACGTTTTTTCATAGTTTGTGGGACCCTGTTTAAAATGAAAGATTCATATAAGGGCTTTTCTTCAGATTCTTGCTTGATCGTTTTCTTTTCAGCGAATTCTTCAGCTATGTTAAAATCTTCATACTTTTCAGATAATTTTTCTCTAGGTGTACCAAAAGGTAAGTTAAATTGTTCCAGTTTCATTAAACTTCATATTTAAAGTCATGTAAGCAATAATCGAACAACTTTGTTATAAAAATTCTATTAGCTTATCCTACTTTTAAATAATTGGATATATATTTTAACCAATTGTCTATTTTAAACCGTTAACTGTTGAAAATGTTAACTGTGACAGTTTGGTATATGCTTAGATTATAAAATCTACAGCAAAGTTTTATTCTTAACAATACTCATTTTAATTTTAAGATATGTTGTAACTATGTTCTTATATAAAAATATTGTCTACGTATACCCCTACCGCTGTAAGATTTAAACAATGGTCAATTTACTTCTAAAATGAACTCATGTAAATATCTTCTAAACATGATAAAGTCTGTATTATTTCTGTTGCGGTATGGATAAAATATTTTGGTAATTGCATGTAGAAAACTATCTTATACGAAAGTATATCAAGAATTTTAATTTAGCAACATTTATGATATGTATATTTATGTTATTAAAAAGAAAGTCATATGCTATTATGTAAATTATGTTAATATATAGTTGTTTATGCATGATTTAAAAGAAATTATAGTCCTTATAGAATGATAAAATTTTAAGTATTAGGAAGCGTTTTAAACTTATAGCAAAAATTTTGTTTAACAATCGTCGGAAAATAATTTCTGATATAAAACTTATTCAAAGTTATTATTTGCATAATATTTCAAAGTAATATCAATAGGTGATTGATTTTTTTTAAAGTAATAAACATTTGTTTCGATCAAAGTTTTGCAGGTTTTTTTGTTAAGAAAACTAAAATTTTAGGTGCGATGTATGTTTTTTCTATGTAAAACAATTTATTAGTGGTTATATCTATGTAAAATTATAGATTAGATTTAAAACATAGTAAAAAATTTTTAAAGTCGTGAAACTTTTATAAGGGAACTAGTAAGTTTTAATATGTTATAAATTTATATGTATGTGCGGGACAAATATAATATCTTCTTATGCAGTTAAAGCTTATTTTTGTAAAAATTATATGTATTAAGTGCATAAACTATAGATTTAAAGGTAAGATCAAATGGTAATTATTTTCTATACAAAATGTTTCATAGCGTTTGCAGAATATTTAAAACTGTAATGTTATATATCAAGCGACCGTGGTAGAAACAATCTTATAATTTGAGTTCGATACAAATTTAACATCTTCCATTGTAATTAATAGTATGTTTCAAAGTTTTGAATCATATATTTTATAATTATTTTTAAAAATTAGTGTTTGTGGTTAAAGCATCTAAGTTAATATATGTTGGATGTTCATTTAATAATAAAACTTTATTAAATACTTCTATTAACGATTAATGAAATGCTTACTACTAATAGACTAAAAACCGTTTAAATGTTTAAGATATAAAACTTATCATAAATTAATTTAAAGTCTCCATAATATATTTTATTGCTTTTTATAGAATATTTTTTCAAAGACATATTTGATTGCATAAGTTCTATAACGTTTACGTTTTTTCTTGTTAAAATTATAATTTCACCTTAATATAATTTAATAATATATCTTATAAACTTCATATTTAAAGTTTGGAAGCAATAATTGAATAACTTTGTTATAAAAATTCTATTAGCTTATCCTACTTTTAAATAATTGGATATATATTTTAACCAATTGTATATTTTAAACCATTAACTGTTGAAAATGTTAACTATGACAGTTTGGTATATGCTTAGATTATAAAATCTACAGCAAAGTTTTATTCTTAACAAAACTCATTTTAATTTTAAGATCTGTTGTAACTAAGTTCTTATATAAAACTATTGTCTACGTATACTCCTACCGCTGTAAGATTTAAACCTTGGTCAATTTGTTTCTAAAATTAAGTGAACTCATGTAAATATCTTCTAAACATGATAAAGTCTGTATTATTTCTGTTGCTGTAAGAATCTTCTCTATTAACATTGGGAGACAAATGTAATACCTTCTTTTGCAGATTTAATAGTATGGATTATTATGGTATGTATATTTAATTTAAAGAATTATCAAGATTGAATCATATTTTAGTTTTTATATCTTCATTTATTTCTATAGTATTATGTAAATTATGATAATATTTAGTTGTTTATGTTGAGATGAAAACACTATTTCAATTTGGATAGGATTTATAAACATCTTATGTTAAATAAATATCTTAAAACCTGTGAAATAATCTGTGGAATTTAACATTATATCGCAATTTAGGTAATCGTTGAAAGCATGTAAGGTTTAAAATCATATATTAATAGTCTACATTTCTGGATAAGATATAATATTTAGGATTAAAACTTGTAAATTTTATCTTTCAAGTCTTTATCTCTATAAAATGTTTTTAATTTTAGTAAGCGTCTTAACTTATAATATAGTTTCAAAGTTGTAAAAGTGCTTATGGTTTGATATACATTCAAAACTGTACATAAACTATATAAAGATACTTAAATTGATACATATATTTTTAAGTTTCAGGTTCTAGATGGTAATTGTATAATTTAAAGTCTTCATGTTTGCACATGGCCCCTACTGCTGTAGGATTCAAACCCTGATTTATTTACTTCTAAAATGAACTCTTGTAAATATCTTCGAATCTTCTAAACATGATAAAGTCTGTATTATTTATGATAATGTAAGAATATTCTCTATTAACATTGCGAGACAAATTTGATACCTTCTCTTGCAGATTTAATAGTATCGATTGTTATGGTATGTATATTTAATTTAAAGAATTATGAAGATTGAATCATATTTTAGTTTTATTTCTAATATTAAAAGGAAAAAATAACCCTACTGGGGAATTCTCGCTTTGTTTGAATAATTTTATGTCTAAAAATATCCTTTGTTAGCTTTCATGGAATGTTTTTCAAGGTAAGATCAAATAATTTTTTTCTATACTAAATGTTACAATGGTTTCAAAGCTCTATCTAAATTATATTATACTGCAAAGTAATATTCTTAAGAAAAATTAAAGATATTTTAAACTTAACGATTGTCGTAAATAATTTCATGTGTAAAAATATCCCTTGTTAGCTTTCATGGAATGTTTTTTCAAAGTTCAAATAATATTTCTCGTTTTTTCACACTAGTATGGAATGTTCTGTTTCTCTTTATATACCTTATAAAACAATCTATTAATGTAAATTGATGGCTTAATGGTTAAATGCGCGATAAAATCATTAATTTATTGCAGGTTCGAATCCTGAACAAGAAAATAAGTCTTGAAAAATATATTTCTCATTAAATTTAATATTTAGTTCCATTTGAAAAGGTAGATGGCGTCTGCAGCGTAAAATCGTCTTCTAACCTTGAATATGTAAAGATTTAAAATTATCATATCTCTTATACCTATATAATACTTTAACGTTCGTCAAAATGTGGCCGAACGTTTAAGACGCTCGGCTTTCAAGCGGGGTTAATTCTCTGCCCGGGTTCGACTCTCGCTCAAGATAAAATATTCTTAAAATGTGTTTCTCGTTTTTGTCGATAGATGGCAGCACTGAAAAATATATATATATTCTAAGTTCTACACTTTGCCGATAGATGGCAGCACTGAAAAATATGGTCATAGACGGGGTGATGACGTCATCCGTAGACCACGCCCTCCCCTGCTCCGTGCTCCGCATAATCCGTGTGGCGCAGAAGCCTCAATTTCATACTACTACCAGTTGACTTCAATTGAACACTTTAATGAGAAAGCATGCGAACTCCCATTTAAATCAAAAAGCATCCCAGCAAACAAAATTACAAAAACAGAGAAACTTTATTTACAAATATAATGTAAATTTTTCTGTGTAAATACCCTAGGCTCAATTTCACATCGTTACAATAGCAACATTAACCAATACATTTCAAATCAAAGGGTGGATTAATATAAATCATATCCTAAATCTTGGGCTGTAAAGATTTAATTTTATTTAGTTATTTTGACTGTAGCATTATTTTGGCTGCAATAGAGGATTATTCACCTGAAATATAAAATAAAATTCATAAATGTTATGCATTTCAGTATCAAAGTTGATTTTAATTTTCATGTAATTAAACATTTGAAGTGCTCACTAATAGGTTCTACATTAATGGATATTGTTTGACTCAATTTTTACTGCCATATTTAAAAAATCGAGCCATTAGGATTTTAAACTTTGAAATAGCATCCAGCAAGAAATTGCCTTTTGTCATTACCTTTCCATAACAAAGTTTTAACTGCAGTTTGTTATGGAAACATACAGAGAACTGATTCTCCATGTTGCAGGAAAATTATTGCTATATTAAGATACTACTACCCTCCACAGATAAATCTTAATATCTGTATTATTACTATCATAATTTTAAGTATGAATCTCATACAAATACAACAAATACATTTATTTCAAAATATGTATTGTCTAAACTTAAGAATTATTGATATTAAAGATAAACTTATTTTAATGCACGAATTAGTATCAGAAAAAAGATGCAATTACTTCAGCATATGTTTCAAATGCAGCAAAAAATAATTTTTAAATAAAAGATTCTCACTGTTACCATTTCAAGATCCTCTTTGGTCAACAGTTATTGGAATCTCATTCAGGTCAAAAGGCGCTCCTTTGATTTTAATATCTGAAAATAGACAGCAAGACTTTAAAAAATGCAGTTGTGATGAAGAAATTTGCTTAATTGATTCTAGACTAAGTGCCTAAATTAACAGGGAAAAATGCTTTGATTAATCTTAAAAACTAATTGATATTTAGCAACATTTTATACATATTCACATCTATCCAATACATATGATAAAGTATTTAAAAATTATTTTAAAAAGGATGATTAAGTGCTTAAGGTATTTACACATGCAAACTTGCTTGGGAAAAGCAAAAAGTTAAGTTTTTAACAAATATTCAATTATGTCTAAAATAAAAATGATGTAAATATTATTCTTAAACTATATTCACATTTTTTTTCAAACAAAAAAGGGACTTTGTTTAACACATTAATATTCCCAATACTCAGAAATCCCAATAAACTTATGGTAAGATTTGTATTTTTTGATTCTTTTAAGAATGCAGTACCATATCTTTTCAGACCATTAAGGAACTATTCTATATTTCTCCCTACCTTCTTTCACATGTTGCCAAATTTTGAAAAATACAAATAGTGTGCCATAGATATCTCCAGATTAAAATTCATGAACTTTTAACCTCTTTTTCAGACATTCATACTAATTACAACAAATGAAATTTAAAAAAAATAAGCTACCAGAATATATTTCAACTGAAACAAGATAAACTGAATTGACGGAGAACCTCTCCTTTCGCACCGAAAATAAAATTATTAATGCATACCTCAAAAAAAGTAACCTCTAAATTTCCAACATTTTCAGATCAAATACAGTAAAATTACCCTGAATTACTTTTTGGATAGTTATGAAAAGCTTATGAAAATTTTAATTATAGATTCTACTTAGGTATAAAATAAAACATTTTTATAATACTCAAAATTTTATTAGCTGAATACAAAAATTGTATATTTTTCATATATTACATACTGCTAAATCTTCCATCCCATACTTATATATATATATATATATATATATATATATATATATATATATATATATATATATATATATATATATATATATATATATATATATATATAAACAATAGTTAGATTTATAGATAGATTGAAAGATAAAAATTACTGAATATTACATATTAAAACAAGTGAATAAAAATATTATCATTATAAACAGGTGAATTACAGTGACACCTTCTTTAACAATTGTTTAAGGTCAATAATTAAGGAATATCCATGGATATTTTAATTTATAACAAACAGAAAAATAATCTAAGCTATATATGCATAAAAAATCATAAAACAATATGCCAATTGAATATGTAAAATTTGACAACAGAAATCTATGTTTTCATCTAATAAAATAAATATACTTCTATATCAAGGATAACATTTCTGTATAATTGATGGTACAATTTTTCATTTATTGATTAAATATGATAAATCAAATATTATTATTTAAAATAAAAAATAGTGGAGGAAAGATGTTTTTGTCTTGAGATTTGAACGTTCGATATGTATCTATCTTTCACTACTTTTAACAACTTAAATGATTGATATCTGATCAATAGCATGCTATGCAATTAATTAAATAAAAATAAAAATACAAGAAATAAATGAAAAATACGACTATATGCATGTAAGAAGAGCACAAATTCTATCAACATTGTGAGAATTGAAATGAACATCTAGGGTGAACAATCATTTTAAAATGCCAAAGATAATTACGGAAGTAAAACACTTGTAACGCTAGATAAACTATCAATAGATAAAACATACTAATTATATATATTTACATACAGTAAGCATGATAACTTAAGTTTTTGTTTCGACTGTCACAGATAACAGTTAAATTGAAAGAAAATATACCAGGTAAGGTTAGACTCATTGATATAGATGGTTTCATTAGTAAAAGTTTTAAATATCAAAACTGTGCTCACCTTAGAAACTCAGTAAAGAGATGGCCAGTTGAAGCATCCGTCGGCATCTTGGTAAGGCTTTGTCCTGAAAACTATGTACTCAAAAATGCTGGCACACTACAAAGCTGTGTGTTATGCTGGTACAATTGAAAACACATGTGCGGGACTGCTTGGGCGGGAAAAAAAATACCGAACGGGAAATGACCATTTCCTGTTAGGACTTTGGCGAGCAGATGTGAAATGCTTTTCAGTTCAGGAGCTTCAGGAAGTATAATGAGAACTACAATCCATAGGCCGAACCCTGCATAGTAAAATATTTTTTCCCATGAATTCGGGATGATTAATGATTCTTTTAGAACAGACTCAAATGATAGAATAATGCCTTAAGAAATAATCAAGATTTTCTAACTATATTTCTTACGAGCTGATAAACTAATTATTATCAGAGTAGCAAAATGCAAATTAAAAAAAAACCCGAGAAATCCTTTTAAACTGTTATTAACCACAAACGTCGAATTATTTTGGTGTACGACGCTATTAGTTGCTAGATTTTAGTCTGAAAATAAAAATAAAAACAAGGTATCACACAAAAAAAGAAAAAAAAGTACTGAGAAACAATATTTTTTTTGTGAAACATTCATTTCTTTACCATAATCAGATTCAGTATCGCAAATTCTGTAGTATAAAAATGCTGAGTATGTGTGTGTAAGTAAGTAAATATAACTTTGGTAGCTGTGCAATGGAGATTTATTCTATACTAATAAATTTTACATGATTTTTAATAAGTAGTGTCCCATAATAAGTGTGACTTCCTTTATTTTTAACTATTATTATCAATAGTATTTGTTTCAACGAGGGCGAATCGTAAGTAAGCCTAGCTATTAAGCAAACCATTCGAAAATTTAGGAGCAAAATATGAAAGCGCAAACCTGCGAATCCAAGTCTTTTATTGTTGTACCTAAGTCTGCGCACAGATAGAGACGTAACAAATTAATAACATACACACAAGAACATTAGTATCGTTTCTTTAAAAAATGTTACTTTTGATACAAAATTTCTTTGGATCTTATAATTGCTTTGTGCTTTTATGACATTATTAAAAATTTGCTTTTTTTATAGCTGGGATTTAAATATTTCTCTATTATTAAATGAAAATATTTCTACACAAAGGTTTGATTTTCTATCTTTAAAATTTTCTATCTTGAGAACAAAAATTATAAACAAAAAACTGATTTGGAATACGATACAAGAAATTTTATTATTCTCGTTAAAAAATTAAGACATTGCATACCAAAAATTAACTTCTTTTCGAATAAAATATAATGGATAAAATTTTAAGTAATGCTAAAAATTTTCATTCCAAATTAACTCCATTTCAACCTTTTCAAGTTGCATAATATTTACGTTTTAATACCTGAATATGGTTCTCCAATTCAATAAACTCACTACAAAAGACTTACGACATGTGCGTTATTTAACATACTTGTTTCGATAACTCAGTAACAATAACTCAGTAGTATTTTAACTCACATCCGCGTTCAAGAACACGGGTAGTGGTTAATTTAACTCATGTCTCACAATAATCTACTTAAAGTGGGTTGCAGAACCCACTTATTCCGGTGACTGACCGATTTTCTTTTTCTCTGTGTGTATGTAAAGTTTGTTTAAAACATATAATCGAGCCGTGGTAGTAAATGATGTTTAATAAATTTAATGTAAAAGTAACGTTATTGATATTAAACATCCAGTATCTTCTCCCACAAATATTAAATGAATGGAGCTATTTTCTACCATACGGTACAGATACTGCGTGCAATAGTTATTTGCGCAATTGGTAGGCAGCCATTGAACATTTGCCATATATTGGCTTTTATTTTTGTGGGAGAGTTTTCCTGTATATGTAAATATAAAATCTTTGATTGCTGTAATAAGCGGAATGTGAATACGCAGCTATCTAAATTGTTAGGGACCACCCAGCCGAAACAGTCAGGCAAATTTACGTTGCCGACGATTCGGGGCGCAAGAGAGAGGCGTTGTACTGTGCAACAACACGGGTCATAAAACATCGAAAATTAAGAAGTCAGCAGCAATAAATCTAGTGTCAAAGGTCAAGAAGCAGGGGACTGTCCGTTGAGAAGATATCCCAGACACGGACAGGCGTCAGAGTTAATTAGAATGCACCGAAACATTTCAGAAGCAGCCTACGAACAAGGTGGCTCGCCCCTCATCCAAATAAAGCGGTGAAGCGAACGAATGAGAAACCAAGAATGCCACAGCAAATAGAAAAAAGAAAAGAAAGTATATATACCAATGTTGAAGCATTTTCGAGAGAGCCCTTTATTAAAAAAAATGAAAATTAACTAAGCTGCTACAGGGCCGACGAGATTCCGAATAATATAAAAATTGAATGCCAGCGCGAGCCCATACGAAAGAACGAGAAAACTAACTAAGCTGCTGCGAGATCGAGATGAATCCTGAGGCGAAGTAAAAGTGATTGACCAACGAAAGTACGCAAAGTGATACAAAGTCAACTATACAACAACGGTGAGACGACGAAGGCATCTGCTGAGATAGGAGACCAGTGATCAGAGAGTACCGGCACGATGATTGCTACGAGGTGCCGAGGTGTACGCGCATATGACCGACAATCAGTGCTGACCGGCCCGCGGCACAACCTAGTGGTGATCATCACAAATCAACGTCCAAGATATATTCCGAGTCATCATCGACCAATGAACTTTAAGTGACGAGATAGAACTCTTTTTGACGGACGATAGTGCACAGGGACTGACAAATATTATACGAACTTTTGAGTACAAGTGGTGGAGACGAGATCAATCGACAGTGACGGCAGCCCCATGGGTGAGCACATTTATTAACAGCATTTATTTCACATTCTTGCTTATTACATACTCACCACTTGCCCGCAAGGGTCGGCATTGCTAAAGATATGATGTATATGATGACTTGTAATACTGAGCGATTTATATAATTGATAATATTAAGAATTCAGCATTGTGCTAGATAATGGATATGCAAATAGATTTGTGTAATCAGTGAAACGCCTACGGCCCCCCACTCCCTAAAAGGAGTTTCAGCCAATGGATAATTGATGACCGGTCGTGCCACAGCAGCCCCGCCGTACCTCAGGAACCGCCGCAAGGCGAGTCTATACCAATCCGCCCCTAAGTGTCCAGTTCAGCTAGCGTCACCGCACGCTCCCAGTCTCCACGAGCCAGAGCATCAACAGAGCCAATCCTAATTTAGTCGTCTGTGACCACAACTTTTTGTTCAATTAATACAAAGCTATTCCCTTTACCACGCAGCCACCAGTCTGCACTCTACATCGCTCATTGAACTTTATTGTAAATAAACTTACAAAAGCACCACTCGTGCAAAAACTTAACAATACAGAAAACGTTGCTGAACCAAACAACAAACAAGTAACTATCAAATACAAAATCACACACCCCGTGTGAAAAGCCGTGTATCCACTACACGCACCAACAACGAAAAGTTAAACAGAAAAACTTAATACAACTCTTATCATTTTCTAAATCTCTGCAGCAGATCCAGAAATCCATCCTCAGTAGTCTCGGCATTGTCTGCCCTTGCATCTGCTCTCATCCTAGTATGTCCATAATCCGTGGTGTCCATAAGTCTGTCAACCGCGGCTTGATAACTGCAACAGCCGACCGATGTCGGCAAATGCCCCATTTCAATGCTTTGTCCCGTTCTCCTCTGTCGTCTCTCACAGTTCCCACAGGTTGTTTCTCTCTTACAGGGATCCTCCTCATGTTCTTTTTCTGCGCAAACTTTACACTTTCTTTCATTTTTACAATATTTAGCTACATGTCCTATACCCCAGCATTTATAACATATTGCAGGCTTCACATAGTTCTTCCAGGCATGTTGCATCCAACCAATCTTAATTCTTCTTAATCTCTCTATTTTCTTATAATCCTTTCCTTTTAATAGAAGTATCCAGCTATTTCCTCTTTTAGTCTTAAAGCACTTCACCACGTCTATATCCATCTCTCTCACTTCTTCATTTTGCTTTTTTAGCAATTCAATAAACTCGTCATTTTCATACTCATTTTCAACCCCATAAATGACAATGTTCGGATCTCTCAATTTTGGTATTTTCGCTTCATATTCTGCACTTAATTCCTTATTACCATGAAACCCAGTTAGAAAAGTTTCCAGTTCCTTTTCCGAGTCCACACCAACAATAATTCCTCCTTTTCCCGCCCTTCTGCAGGTCTTTATGCCAATACCCAGTTCCTCGGGTTTAATCAACATTTTAATTTCCCTTTTAGTATCGTCTGAATTCTTTTTCTTAGTGGGAATAATTTCCACCTCATATTTCTCAACTTTCTTAGACTTCTTGTCCGATTTCTTCCTCTCTAAGGGTTTTACTTTTACCACATCAGCAAAAGTCTTTACCCTCCGATCCTCAAGAACACTAATTTGCCCTTTCAAATATTGTATAATTTTTTGCTGTTCAGTTATTGAATTAATAAGTTCCGCTATATCTTCATTTATTTGACGTTTCTGATCTGCTGATATCTTAGATGTACTCACAACATTATTTATACGCTGGTATTTCAGCCTTACCAGATCTTCAGTCAAGACTCTCATTTCTTCCCACTTATCTCCTTCAGTCTCCATAATTATGGCGGTTCAATTCACACTCTGTGACCCCACGCTCCTCCGGCGTTAGCAGTCTACCTTTCGGCAGACTCCCAGGGCCCACCACGTGGAGGTGCCGGAGGTAAAAATTAGTAGATTTAACAGAGCAAACTCAACCAAAGCGGAGGAAAAATTCCCCCAAAACAACTCAAATTGCCTTTAGTGTCTAAGCACAAATCACGTAAATTATTATTATCTCAAAAGCGTGGGGTGGGCCCCTAGATTTGTGTAAATAAACTGTATATATATATATATGTTATAAGTGTGTTTTGTTGAGAGCTGTACCCCTTCTCTGAGTCAATTGCTGAAACCGAATTAGCCGCAACTCGACGCAATTTGTACTTTATACGATCACAGTCTAATGACCCCACGGGGTAATTACAATTGCTAAGATCTACAATGTAAGTTCGATTTATATAGGTTTTTTAGTCTCCATTATGCAATTACGCAGTTTTATATTTGACTTATTATTTTAAGAATATTGGAAGGAAAACCTATCTGGACATTACTTGAAGTTTGGATTACCTTACTCATTTCTGTAGACAAATTTCCTTATTGATTTTTTAAGTACTGAAAAAAAACCTATTTCAAAAATCTCTTTCCATTATTGATATTAATCTCTCAAAGGAATCGATTCAAACACTACCCATAACAAAGTATTCTATTAAACGATCATCTGTTTACGAACTCTTGATGACATAAATGGCATCTAGAATACAGAGTTTCACTTACCCAGATAATGAGAGAGCGTCCTTGAAAATGTCTGAGTTGAATATGTAAAATTGATGAGGATATACATCTTCTGAAAGTAAAATGAAGAATAGTTAAATAAAATAACACAAAGGATGTCACCTTTCATCTAAAAGTCACTTTATACAGCTCCGATTAAAAAAATTAAAATAATGAAAGAAAATATGTAAGGTATACACAAGATTCGATTCACAAGAATCGAACTTTTGAGTGAATTAAAGAAGCTGCTTCAGATATGCTAATTTTGGCATACGCGCTTAGTATAAATACCACGCAGCGTCATTAATGAAAAAAAGGAGTTGTTGTTAAGGTTGAAAAAGGTGTTATCCTGCGCTAGTGCTTTACGGGCCAGAAGTTTACGTGGCAGTACTGCTGGTTTGACTTACTGTTCGTGAGTATAAAAATATATTGTCCTTAAAAGCTGTATTTACATTCCGTACAAGTAGTACGCATGCTTATTGCTGTAAAAGCCAATTATATGTGCAATGAATCCAATAAACATTGTTTCATGTATAAATTGTGTTTGTATATAATTCAAATAGAGTGCCACTTCAAATTATATACACCCAAGTCTGGGTAGAAGTGAGCATAGAATCTCTATACTGGCGCCCGAAAATATATATACCCTGGTAGTTAGCGTTAAATTTGTAACGAAGAACATAATTGAAATTAAAAACTGTGTACTGTGTACGTATATTGATAAAATTGTTGCAAGTACTTATATACTATTTAAAAAATGAGTGTTGTAGAACAAAATCCTGCTGGAAATTTTCCTCGGGTAATTATGGTTCAGCAAATTGCGCCATTCGAAGCCACCTTCAATGGCGGCCCCTCAAGCCAATTCCTAAAGAAAATTGAGCATTACTTTCAGCAACAATGCACCCCAGAGGGGGATAAACTTAAAATTGCTCTAGCCGCTTTAAGAGGTAGTGCATATCAGTGGTACACGTGTATGCAAAGCAGTAATCTGATTTTTGACTATTCGTCATTCAAGCAACAGTTTCTTAGTGTTTTTCCAAAGACCTTTAATCAAAGTGAAATTGAAGCGGAAATTTATTCGCTAAGGCAACGTGAAGGTCAGTCTGCATTAGATTTTGCTATGGAAAAGATTTCCAAGTGTGAGGAATATTTAGAAGAGTTAACGGAAGCGGTAATCTTAAAAATAGTTATCCAACGTTTGAAGCCAAGTGTTCAAGATTTTTTAGATAATCAAACAATTACAAGCAAGGTTACCCTCCTTCAAGCTTTAGCTAAGTATGACAATAGACATTTCTTCGCTACCCCTCACCGTCATTCAGGTACGAGAAGTTTTATACAGCCGCGCCAAAATTTTTCGCGAGTTTCAAACCAGCAGCGTAAGCAGTACCGCCGGCAAAATAATAGAAGCGCACGGCGTTATAATGAAATTAGTCCACTTAAAGAAAATAATAGGGAAGCACCTTACTTGCACTGGCAAGTTGATTCACATGATATGGTTCAACCTGTTGAAACTGTTTGGTCAAATGTATTATTTTGTCCGAGCAGTAATCATTATTTTGAGAATAGTGAAAGTCATGGTATTTTTGTGGCTTATAAAGAAAGTGAGTCTAGCTGGAATAATGCGGTAATTCCAGTACAAATTTCTGAAAATAGGGCCGATACTAATGCTAGTGGTTTAGAAAATAAATCATCGGACACTTCTATTAATGCTATACCTGATATTATTAATGCTATACCTGATATTATTGATGCTATACCTGATATTTTAGATGATATTCACACATCTGTTAATGAAGGAAATTTAGTAGATGACGAAGTATGCGTTACGGAAGTTAGTGAATACTTATTAGTTGACGACAATAAAAATTCTTTAAACGATAGTAGGAACTTGCTAGGTGATGATATTATTTCAAGTTTCCAGCCGAATGGGGATTGTGTAGGCCAGGTTGATAATATGGTTTTAAATAAAGTACATGAAAACCAGACTGAGAATCAGGATGAAAAGTTGACACAGAGTTATACTGTAGGTAGTTTAGCTGATGCTTCGGAAGTTATAGAGAAAGTTTGCAATAAAACGCACGAGTACGAAAATCTTAATCTTCCTAAAACTGAAGCAGTGTTAAAGAATTTAAATGATAACGATTCTGATGTCGCAAGTTTCAAAGAAACTTTTTCGTCAAAAGAGGATAAAACTAAAGTTAAGGGGGATAAAAAACGTGAAAAAGAGCCTTCAGGTTCCAGCATTAAAACTGCAAATACTGTAGTAATTAAGGCGGTAAACAAGAAGTCGTATAAGCACAAATATGAAAAACAGAGTCAGGTTGTTGAAAACCATGACACAAGCAGCGAGATAAAGCCAGTTACTAAACACGTTGGTGCGGCGTATAAGTTTCAAAAAATAGAATCTGCATTAAAATCTAATACCGATACAAGCAAAAGTACGAAGAAAAGTAAAGTGTGCACTACAAAACCTCCATCTAAGGATGAACGTGGCACACATAAGGTACACAAGGTTATGAAAAGGAAGAATGACAATTTTAAAGCTCCTTTGCATAAGTACAGGGAACGCAAGATATCAGCCGCCCAGCAAGGTTGGCCTCCTCCCAAGAGACCTCCTGTCCATCGTCAAGCCGGACCAGCGCCTCAGGACCTACGACCTGCTGCACGAAGGATGCCCACACGGTCAACGAACCCCTTTACTAGGACTGCGACCATCAAGAGAGGTTCAGCGGATTGGACAAACTGGTGCAGTGAAGTTGCTGCATTCATGAGGAACAAGTCTTGTATCAACTTTCTTATTCTAACTCCCACCCTTTAATAAAATCGAACCAAATTGGTTTGAAGTTCCCCATTGTAGATACTGTGTAAACATTTTGAGGGGAAGGAGTGAGCCCCTGAAAAAAAAACGGCATATTGTTTTATAAATTTTTGAAGGGGACATGTAGTGAAAAAAAATACATACTAACTACAGATAACAAACAACTAACATACTAACTTCGCAAATCATAACACATGTACATTATAAATTGGGGGAGAGCAGATACAGTCAAGAAATGTCATGCTGTGCAATTGTGTTGTCACTTTTAATTAAAATAGATATTTTAGGGCGCAGTTGGCCAGCCCAGTATCCGCAACTCTGCAAATCCACTGTGTAATGGTGTCACCTGGACCCTTCGGGGTTAGTTTTGTAAAATGGTAGTGGCGTTTTTCCCCCACACAACGTGTGGAAGGTTTTTTGGCTTTGCCACCCATTATGTAAAAAGTCAGACCAGCACGCGTTTTCAATTAGTTAACTGAAGCCGTTCAGACCTCAGTTACCTAATTTTTTTTTCGAGGGAGGCCAGTGTAAGGTATACACAAGATTCGATTCACAAGAATCGAACTTTTGAGTGAATTAAAGAAGCTGCTTCAGATATGCTAATTTTGGCATACGCGCTTAGTATAAATACCACGCAGCGTCATTAATGAAAAAAAGGAGTTGTTGTTAAGGTTGAAAAAGGTGTTATCCTGCGCTAGTGCTTTACGGGGCAGAAGTTTACGTGGCAGTACTGCTGGTTTGACTTACTGTTCGTGAGTATAAAAATATATTGTCCTTAAAAGCTGTATTTACATACCGTACAAGTAGTACGCATGCTTATTGCTGTAAAAGCCAATTATATGTGCAATGAATCCAATAAACATTGTTTCATGTATAAATTGTGTTTGTATATAATTCAAATAGAGTGCCACTTCAAATTATATACACCCAAGTCTGGGTAGAAGTGAGCATAGAATCTCTATAAATATAGTCAAGGGAATTGCAAATTTAATTTATCAAATAAATAATCAATGATATCAAATATAAATTATCATAATATAAATTGCATATTTTGTAGATTATAAAAATATGAACATTTTACAATGAAATATAAAATATATTTAAAACAGCAAGTGAAAAATAACTCAAAATATTAGAATACTTCGTAACATGGTTAAAACAATTAGAATAATTTACATATATTGTACACAATTTAAACTCGAAGGGTTTTTACATGCTAATCAGTGCTTTGTTGTATCACCCTTAGCTTTAATGACAGCTCTTAAACGGTTTGGCATATTATTGACTAAAGGTTCACAAATATTTTAATCAATATTCGCCCATATATTATACAAACTAGAAGTAAGATCTTCTCTTGGTGCAACTTCTTGAAGTCGTTTTTTCATAATTCTCCACAAATTATCGATGGGGTTTAGATCGGGTAAATTCGCAGGCCAAAGGAGTACATTTATTTATTTCTCTTGGAGCCATTTAGTTGTCGATTTGGAAGTGTGGGAAGAAGCTGAATCTTTCTGAAACACGAAATCGTCATCACATAAGATCCTCAGATGAAGGAATCATGAAGTGTTCAAGAATTTCTTGATACACTTCTGAATTGACTTTTGTGTAAATAATACACAACCTACCTGGGCATTCTGCAGTCATGCAGCCCCATACCATGACAGAGGTCGCAAATTTAACCGAACGTTTTAAATGATCTTTATCAAAAGCTTCTTGTTTAAGTCTCCAAAAACGTATAACTTGATTCCCATGGGAGACACAAAACATACTTTCATTGCTGAAGAGTACCTTTTTCTAGTCATCTTTTTCCCAAAATAGCCTTTGTTTACACCATTTAACTCTAGAAGCTGTTACGGTTCAAAAGCACCGCAACATTAGGCACAGATGAAGGAATCAATTAAGAAATGATCGAGTTAAGAGAAGCAATGACGAGTGATAAATAAGCGAGGGACGTGGACATAGTTTAGAAAAGAAACAGGATGTTTAAGTGCCATTAAGGATGAAAAAAAAACCGCCAAAGGAAATTTACAATGTGGGGTATGCTTAGACCAGATGAAGGTGTGAAAGATACAAGAAGAGGGGAAAGAACACTAACGAGGAAAATGCATTGAATAGTGATGGTTTGGGCTAAGTGGTGGAAAATCGGAAACAGATGATATTCGAGAAGATGGGAATAATGATGATGGGAGGCGAGTGGCCCCACCTACGAGAAAGTGGAGAAAAAGAAGATTCTGGAAAGAAATGAGTAGCCCAATAGAATAGGAATAAAATATATCTGACCAATAAGAAAACGAAGGAATGAGCGGATCCAAAATGAAAGGGGGGAAGAAGGTAGTGGACTAAAAAAATAGACACGAAAGAAAAAATTTCATTCATGCTAGAGAATTATGAAATGACGACTCGCGAGCTGGCAGCGAAGTAGCGGCGTTAGACATTTTTTATGCAGAGAGCACTAGTACTGTGGACGGCAACCAGACAGCCATTGATGGGAATGACGGGAAGTTATTATCCCGAATGCCTCGAGTCCACAATAAGCAGAGAAACCCCTCTAGATGATGGTCAATGTGAAAGAGCGAGGGAAGACGAAAATAATCCCCAGCCAGCAGAAATCCTGTGAATAAGCCCCGAACCGACAACAAGACGAGAGGAGTGCCATCACATCCCAAGGAGCTATTAGCGAGATACACTGCTGGCCACCCAAATTGCAACACCAAGAAAGACAAGAGATATCACAACAAAATTTATTTTGTAGATAACATGTTGACCAAGTATCAAATGATTAAATTTATAGACTTCTGTGAAGTGTGGTTCCTGCCAAAATCAGTAGCCAGAGTAGCCGCCATTGTTGGAGATGAAAGCTGCCACACGCCTCGGCATTGATTCAAAGAGACTTTGGATGAGTTCTTGGGGTACAGCAGACCAAGCAGTTTCCACACGTTGCCAAAGTTGATCTGCTGTGGCAGCTGGGGATGGAATCTGGGTCAATCGTAGAACAACCATGAACCACATGTTTTCTATCGGCGAAAGATCCGGAGAGCGAGGCGGCCAGGGAAGCAATTCAATCTGGCGATTCACGAAGAACTGTTGGACAATGCGTGCCACGTGTGGTCGCGCATTATCCTGTTCAAATATGGCTGTGGGCAAGCCCTGAAGGTAAGGAAGGACAACTGGCTCCAACACCTCGGAGATGTAGCGCTGGCTGTTTAAAGTACCGGCAATGCGTACTAGAGGTGTGCGAGAGTAATATCCAATACCGCCACATACCATAATACCCCGTGCAGGACCAGTGTGGCGGTGCATAACGCAGCTGTTCAGCATCCTCTCTTCACGGTGTCTCCAGACTCGAATGCGACCATCGTGGTGTTGCAGACAGAAGCGTGACTCGTCAGTAAAGACAATTTCATTCCATTCTGCCGTCCACATCCTTCTGTCATCGCACCATTGGCGGCGGAGACGTCTGTGGTTCTGCGTCAGAGGGTAGACAAAGCAATGGACGTCTTGCGGATAGACCACTCTGCTGTAAACGGCGTCGAATGGTACGCGCAGACACTGGATGATGCGTTACAGACTGCATGTGCTGTGCTATGGTTGGTGATGTGACTGAGCGATCCGTCACTGCCATGCGCACAATTTGCCTGTCATCACGTGAAGTGGTGCGCTGAGGTGGATGCGATCGAACCCGCCAGTCCGTCGTACCCTCCTGCATCCAACGATCACATATCCGCATTACAGTTGTTTGGTTTCGTCCAACACGACTACCGATTTCCCCGAAAGGTAATCCACAATCTCGGTAGGCCACTATCCTTCCTCTGTCGAACTCGGATACTTGATCAAAAGATGATCGCTGTTTTCGACGAGGCATAATTGATCGTTTTTAAAAAAAAAACACAAGAAAAACACTCGTCGAAATCTCCAAGCCTTAAATAGCGCTTTGAAGTGGCGCCACAGGCGCGCGTGATGTGCGTCTGCGCTGAAATTCTAATCATTTTCATATCTCATCTCCGCTAATGCATGTTGTAAATTTCATGTTATTTGCATGTTTCCTTCAAGGTGTTGCATTTACAGTATCCAGCAGTGTACAACATCTAGCCAACGAGACGGACAATGGAACGAGTTTCGGAAGGAGAGTGCAGAATGTCACAGAAAACCCCCACCCACCAGTGATTGCCATTCGTAGTGGGCACGTGGTCAAAAGATAGGAAAGAATCGTCAATGAAGGTATTGTACCGTCTATAATTGATATATATATATTTAACGTGTATAAAGTGTGCCTCTCATCCTTGATTCAGATAATGATAGATAGTGTATAAGAGTTACATGAATTGATATTATAAAATGGTTATATGGGTAGCTCACCCCTTAAATAAATAATCAATGTATGAACGTGTTATGTCAATGGTTAATGTAATTGTGATGATAACTTTTGAGGAATAATGATAATGAGTAGATGTATTAAGCAAAAGTTGATAATTGTTTCTTAGAGGGAATACCTCGTAACTAACTAATTGAAAGTAGAGTATTAACATAGAAGGTTTACGAATACGAGAAAGTGAATTGTGTAATAATGTTCATAAATGAATTAAGTGTAAAACTTACATACTAAATATAATGTGTTGATTTAAATAATGTGTATGAGTGTTATGTTTTTAATAAATCCATCTGTAATTTATCAATCAGATAATCTGTCATTCTTCATAAACACAACGCAGATACGAACAGCGTGGTCGAACAAGTAGATAGTGAGTGCATAATTAATGATTGGTAATTCACCTCAAATTGACAACTTAGACCACGGTACTAACCACTGTATGCATCACACAAGACCATTACAGAAGCCATTTGCTTAGATTATAAGAATGGTTTTGTCTTAGGCACACTTGATCTAAAACCTAATTTGTGAAGTCATCGTAATGTTGTAGATTTAGAGGCATTTACACCCATTTCTTTCCATTTTATCTGTAAATATCTCATACTTCGAAAGCGATGTTTCTTCACAATCTGTTTCAATTGCCTTTCATCTATTGCTGAAGTTACTGGCTTTCGACCACTTTTAAAGTGTTTATTTTGAAAACACTTATTATTACAATATTTTCTCAAAACTCAACTCACACTTGCTTGAGAACATTTCACTTCATTTGCTATAAACATTGGGTTTTTCCTTCTTTGTGTAAGTGCACAATACGAAATTTCACACCCTCAGATAAGTTGCTCTTTCGTCCCATATTCAGTAAATACTGAACTAAAATCAAATGCCAAACTACTTTTCATTTTCCTCGGAACACATTTTATAGTCCCGTACATATTACTCCCGCAGCTGTTCTCTAAACCAACAGGGAAATTGTTGCAAATTCTAATTTTTTGAGCCATGTTGACCAGATATTCTAATTTTTTTAATAATTCTATTATTTTTTAAATAGTTAATTATTAGTAAACAAATAAAAATAAATATTTAAGTTATATTTATAATTATTCTGAAGGCACTTAGACATTTTTAATATTTTTTTTCTGAACACAGTATGCAAATTGACCCTTTAGCAACATTAAACCCATTTTTTTTACATTTTTCTAATTTTACTGAATCGGAGCTCTACATAGATTTTCTAAACGAAAGAAAATATCGCTGCAATCTAGAATTGAACTGTCTTTATCTAATCCGCAAAATTAAGAAACCTGCACAGATACATTCTAAATGAAAATTGAACCATTTCTACGTTTAATGGTGTCACATCTTTTGTTACTGATACAATCACTTCAGTACAAAAACAGTAACATTATCATTTAATATTTAATAGAAACCAAAGAAAGCGTAATCCCTATTTCTAAATATCATACTAGACTACATACATAACTATACTAGATATTCCATACTTAGTAACAATGTAAATACGGGGGATGGCAGAATGGCTAGAACATGAGCATTCGGTCCAGAGCACGTGGGTTCGAATTTCACTTTTGGCATGTCGCACCTCGGCTAAAAGAGTGTTACATGTCCGAAATTTTCGATTTTCATATAATTGCACCACTATGCTCTATAAGAAGTGCTTTTCAATCTCGAATGATGTTAAAAGACTAGTACCAACAATCTCCTAAATGGTGCTTAAAACCCTTACAACTAAGAGGGGGAACTTGCTCATGCACGAAAAATGGAAATAAGATTTTTGTCCGTGCCTAATGTTGTCGTATTAAGATGTTCCTGTAATAAAAATTATCATTAAATTTTATTTGGAAAATATATTTGTATTTTTTCTAACATGTTGTTGGTGTTATCAAGGTTTTTTCATTGTATTGTGAAAAGTTTAGATAGATTGTGCATTAGCATAGAAATGAGACAGTATTTCCTGAAGCTTTTCATTCCATGTTGACAAAATGAGGTTACTAGAAGAGGGTTAAATCTTGTAATTAAAATTCAAAATCATGCTTTCAAAATGAAAACATCTTTGATAGTATATAGTTTTGCCTTCTGAAGGGATTCGAACAATAAGGTTTCCCAAAATTATCATAGGCATTAATAAAACGAGAGATGAAATTCGAGAAATGAAATTTCGACATATATCTTCTTTAACTCATCCTGAAAATATGTCTATTTTGAGATGTAACACTCTTTTAGCAGATGGGCGATATATGATATAACACTGGCCGTATCGCTGCCAATCACGAATGAAAGGCTGAATCCTCAAAACCTTAAAGCATGTATTGAAGCTACACAATATGGCCTGTTTTAAGCATATTTAAAAGACTTGTAAAAGACTTGCATGAGTATTTTTTTGTTTCTTCACTGGTTTTAATTTTCACTGGTTTTCTTCACTGGTTAAAATACAAAATCATGCTTTAAAAATGAAAAAAAACTTTAATACACTGCTGGCCACTGTAAATGCAACACCCTGAAAGAAACATGCAAATAACATGAAATTTACAATATGCTTTAGCTGAGGTGAGATATGCAAATGATTAGAATTTCAGCGCAGACGCACATCACGCACGCCTGTGGCGCCACTTAAAAGCGCTATTTAAGGCTAGGAGATTTCCACGATTTCAAGTTGGGCAATCGTGTTTTTCTTGTGGTTCTTTCAAAAAACGATCAATCATGCCTCGTCGAAAACAGCAATCATCTTTTGATCAAGTAACCGAGTTCGACAGAGGAAGGATAGTGGCCTACCGAGATTGTGGATTATCTTTCAGGGAAATCGGTAGTCGTGTTGGACAAAACCAAACAACTGTAATGTGGATATGTAATCGTTGGATGCAGGAGGGTACGACGGACTGGCGTGTTCGATCGCATCCACCTCAGCGCACCACTTCACGTGATGACAGACAAATTGTGCGCATGGCAGTGACGGATCGCTCAGTCACATCACGAACCATAGCACAGCACATGCAGTCTGTAACGCATCATCCAGTGTCTGCGCGTACCATTCGACGCCGTTTACAGCAGAGTGGTCTGTCCGCAAGACGTCCATTGCTTTGTCTACCCTTGACGCAGAACCACAGACGTCTCCGCCGCCAATGGTGCGATGACAGAAGGATGTGGACGGCAGAATGGAATGAAATTGTCTTTACTGTCGAGTCACGCTTCTGTCTGCAACACCACGATGGTCGCATTCAAGTCTGGAGACACCTTGAAGAGAGGATGCTGAACAGCTGCGTTATGCACCGCCACACTGGTCCTGCACCGGGTATTATGGTATGGGGCGGTATTGGATATCACTCTCGCACATCTCTAGTACGCATTGCCAGTACTTTAAACAGCCAGCGCTACATTTCCGAGGTGTTGGAGCCAGTTGTCCTTCCTTACCTTCAGGGCTTGCCCACAGCCATATTTGAACAGGATAATGCGCGACCACACGTGGCACGCATTGTCCAACGGTTCTTCGTCAATCGCCAGATTGAATTGCTTCTCTGGCAGCCTCGCTCTCCGGATCTTTCGCCGATAGAAAACATGTGGTCCATGGTTGCTCTACGATTGACCCAGATTCCATCCCCAGCTGTCACAGCATATCAACTTTGGCAACGTGTGGAAGCTGCTTGGTCTGCTGTACCCCAAGAACTCATCCAAAGTCTCTTTGAATCAATGCCGAGGCGTGTGGCAGCGGTGATCTCCAAGAATGGCGGCTACTCTGGCTACTGATTTTGGCAGGAACCACACTTCACAGAAGTCTATAAATTTAATCATTTGATACTTGGTCAACATGTTATCTACAAAATAAATTTTGTTGTGATATTTCTTGTCTTTCTTGGTGTTGCAATTTGGGTGGCCAGCAGTGTAGAATATAGCTTTGGCTTCTGAAGTGATTCAAACAATAAGTTTTCCCAAAATTATCATAGGCATTATGATAAATTTGGGAAAAAAATATAAAACGAGATAAAAAATATAAACAAATAATATAAAGTTTATATAAAATATAAACTTTAATATAAAACGAGAGATGAAATTTCGACATATATCTTCCTTAGCTCTTCCTGAAATATGGCTATTTTGCAATGTAACACTCTTCTAGCAGAGGGGCGATATATGATATCACACTGGCCGTATCGCTACCAATAAAGAATGTAAGGCTAAATCCTCAAAATATTGAAGCATGTATTGAAGCTACAAAATATGGCCTGTTTTAAGCATATTTAAATGACTTGTAAAGGACATGCATGAGTATTCTTTTGTTTCGTCACTGATTTTAGTATTGCCCGGGATGTCTTGTGACTATTCTCACTACAATGTTTGTATTTCATTTCACATATGGTTTAACTGCTTTTAGTCGTAATTTAGTAAAATATGAATTATTATTTATTTTCTGTATTTACTGTTTTCATCGTAGTTTGGAATATGATCCTTGTTTCGTGTTAGATGTTTTAATGAAATTGATGCAGCTACTGCAATCATAAAATATATATGTACACCAGAAAATAATGTATACAGATAATTTGGAAAGAGAATTTTAACATCACGTAAAAATTATTATTGAGCTCATTTCATATACCCTGTATTATTAAAACCGTTTAGGAGAATTGCTTTCTATTATATGATTTTCGTGTCAAGTGATCGATAAAAACACAATTCTCTTAAATAAAAGTGTTCCTCAAATTCATAATACATTTGCAAACATCTCAAGGAATAACACCGCATTATAGAGGTACCATTGTACTTGTAAATCTGAAAAACTATGAAGTGTCTGTGAAGCTTTTGAGTTTAGATCTATTTTGAAATGAACAAGAAGATGGATGAAGCGAATGATTTTAGCAGTGATGTTCTAATTATATGAAGATACTTCTTTAATTTAAATCTACACTCTTACAGAAAAGCTAAGAACAACTATTATATGTTGTTTCCAGTACTTTGGATAGACAAATTGGACTGTTTTGTACAATGAACATTGAAATGTGTCATCACTTTTATTCACACCAATACAGTAATATTTAAAGACCAGCATTTCAAAACACACGATAATTCGGCACAAAATTAATGGTCATTTGTAAAATAAATTTTATTACAATAATTGTGGCTAATATTTACAAGTAATATCTCTAAATGGACGTATAGGAACCAGTCACCTACATATCAAGAAGATTTTCGAAACACTGAGCGGGACCAGACATAGCGACAAGCCGTACGGAGTTTAATTCCCGCCGTTAAGGTTAGACCACAGAAGACAACCACTCCGCGTACCCTTTACCATGGTGTTACGACTTGAAATTTTTTAAAAATTTTTTGGGCCCATCCTAATATATGTATGGTAATTATTAATTCACTACATTAAAATAATTAATAAAATTAAATAACAAAAATAATTTGAATGAATGTTACATGAAAACTTTTTTGGGCATATTAAGCATACATTATATTAAAAAAAGTTTTAAGAAAACTGCTTTTTTCACATGATGTCCATGTCAAAGTAATCGATTGAAACAAAATTTTCGCCATTCAAAGTCTTCATCAATTTGACGATGTTTGCAGACACTTAAATGAATAATATCGCATTATACTACTATCATTATCTTTGTAATCCTGAAAGTGTTGCAATGTGTTTGTTAGTTTTGTACCTTTAGATATTTTGTAAAATGATTTTAAAATGATCAAGGAGAGGGTAGAAGACTAAAGGATTATTTCATGTGACATTCCCATATGGAGAGACTTGTGAACTAAACAGGTATTAAATATCA
Source organism: Dolomedes plantarius (assembly GCA_907164885.2). Classification (NCBI taxonomy): domain Eukaryota; kingdom Metazoa; phylum Arthropoda; class Arachnida; order Araneae; family Dolomedidae; genus Dolomedes; species Dolomedes plantarius. The sequence goes on along the minus strand of OU015490.1, from coordinate 205,183,856 downwards.
ATTTATATCTTTAATTTAAGTCATACTCTTCAATACAACTTTAGAAAAATTGCTATCAATGGATCACAGTTCTTTGGAGAGACTTTTAAAACTTTTTTGTACATGGCGATTAGTACAGAAACTGAACAGAAACCAAATGCAGGAATTTAAGAGCACGCAGTAATAATTTACGAATTTATTTTTTAATTATTATAAGAAATTTTTTGCAATGACTGAGCGTGTGATAGATCATCATTCAGTACATCGCAATGTACAAAAAGAACCAGATTTTGACATATAAATGTGATTACATCGATACTAAAATATTCTACAAAATCAACGAATATTATTCTTACTTTAAACAATTTTTACATTCATGCTTTATTAAGAATACGATTATCGCTAACAATAGGTAAGCTAAAAAGTGACTATACAATCACTTATAGGACAGTTCTGTATCCTTTCTATAATGGCTGAAAAAAATGTGATATTAACGTTGAGTTCAGTCGTAATTCGATAATGTTGTTATTTCGTGATGTTTGAAAACCAAGAAAAAAAGGCAACATTAAATATATTAAAACAATGATGTAAAGTAAGTCAAATATTGTTTAAATTATTACATAGTATTCTAACACCTAAATATAGTGAAAAAATCCAAATCAAATTTGATGGACCTCATCCTTAGAGCTTCAAGAATTAAGGTAAATAACTTTAAATAGTGTTAATTTAAAGAAACGTTTACGCATAGTTTTATCCATATACAGTACTACAGTACCTAAACGTTGTTTGTAATATATAGAGTTTCATTCTATACCTAGATCGTTAGTATATCTGTTTCGTTTAACCCTCGTGGGTTCCTCCCATTTTGGTTACACTCAAGACCCTTGGGGTCATAAACGACCCCACAAGTATTCTTTCAGTTAATTTATTATGATTACTGCATGTTACATATTTTTTTTAAGTTTACACACATTTTAATGATAAAGAAAGAAAAAGAAAAAGACGCAATCAAAGTAAAATTTAGTTTATGTTTTAAAAAATATTAATTTTAGAGGAAAACTTACAATAACTGTAGATTTATTGACAACTGTTACAGAACTGAAACGAATGATTTTTTGCAAATGAATTTCAAACACTTATGAGATTTTTTGCTACATTTTTTATTCAGTCTCTTGGACAAGTTGCAACGTCCTCTGTTTTTGGCATTTGTCTTGCTTCCACTCATAATTGGATCTACTGTAGGATCTATATGAGATTTCTTAACAACTGCTGTGGCTGCTTCAGTTCTTGGGAGAAATTTTCTCTCCTATAGTGTAGGTTTTATTAATTCATAACCTAATTTTTCCAGAATATACCTTCTTCTATTCTTTTTGTTTTCATGGTATGAAGGATTAATTACCCGCCAAATTACAAAAGCATTGTACGCAGATACATCAATTATGTTGTAAAAAAGTACAACTGGCCAACGAGCAGTTCCTCTTTTACAAGTGTAAGTAGCAAGTATTTGATCCGAAGTATCAACTGCTCCTTTTGTCGAATTGTAATCCAATATCATTGTTAGTTATTTATCAGATCTATTACTTATATCACCTTTGTTGGGCATGGTAGTAATTAGAGTGACACATTTGTTTTTCTCTGGTGTATATGCTACTAATGTAGTGTCAGTTGTAAATCCAAAAATTGAGGTAAATACCTCCGATCCTTTCGAATGAGTAAATTCGATGGGAAGTTCCGGCTTATTTTTTATTATTGTTCCTAGCATAGTTATATTTCTTTTTCGTAGTAATTGGCCAAGTTCATAAGGGGAAAACGAGTTATCGAAAGTAACATTATGTCCCTATAGACCATAGGTCAAATACAAAACAACGCGTAAAACTTGTTTTTTCTCTGGTGAGCCATCCTTTGGCTTTCCAGTGTATACTAGCATATTCCATGCATATGCACATTTAGAGTCACAAACAATCCATATTTTTATGCCATACTTCGACAGTTTTTGTGGCATGTATTAACGGAAGGGGCACCGGCCTCTAAAACCGACAAGTTGTTCGTCGATTGTAACATTATTTCCTGGATTGTATAATGTAGGCAAATTTTCAACCCAATTGTCCCACAATTCTCGAATAGCAGCCAATTTATCACTCAGTCGCCTTTCTGTTCTAGTGTCTTTCTTGTCAAAACGAAGGACTCTAGATATAACTGTGAACCTCTTTAGAGACATTGCAGTTCGAAAAATAGGTCGTCCAAACTGTTCATCCCACAAACTTGTCAGTGCTTCGCCATGTGGTTTGAAAACCCTAGCTAATATTAGAAGCCCCAAATAGCAATGCAACTCATTGTAATCCATTTATTCCCACTTATCCCCGAATAATTTAGCACCTTCAATATTAGTCATGTCTCTAATTTTTCAGTGGTAGGTCTAAAGTACAACAGAAAAGTACATTTTACATCTATTGCTCTTGATGTTGCATATGATGTTGGTCCCGGTTTTAGTTTTATTATATTTAACGACGAAGTTCGTGCAGGTCCTGCGTATGGAGTATCACGACATTCAATTTTATCTTTCGAAAGCATATATTTACATGGATATAAGAATATTACAAGCATGTAAGAACATGGGAATAGTAAGCAAACAAGATAATATTTCTGGGGTCGCCAGTGACCCCAAAGGTCTCGTGTGTAAAAAATGCAAATTGTAAAAAATGCAAATGATAATGGTGAGCAAAAAAATCTAATTTATGGATAGGTAATTCATTATTCATTTTGTATCATCGACAATTCAGATTTTCCACTTCTTTGCACTGATATTCCAATGAATATAAATTTGATTAAATTGAAACAGTCTCACGACCTGACAGGAAAATTAAATTTATTGAAAATTGCTTATATTTCTATAATGTTCAGAGTAATATAAACATACAACAAATGGAGTTATTAAATCTCTTATAGTAAATATAAATTTCTTAATTTTCTTCTAAAAGATAACAAAAAAAGAATAAATTGAAGCAATTGCACGACCACTCAGAAAAATTGCATTTTTAAGACGTTTTATTGTTTTCTCATAATGTTCAGACAATTATGAAAACATAGCAAATGAAATGAATAGACATATTACAGTTAATTTAGTTAAATTATATATTTATTGGTTTCTAAAAGATAGCTCAAAAAGTGGTTGGTCTCTCATATGAAATACCCACAACTTGTATTTTCAAAACATTTCTTGGTTGATGGGAATATATTGTCATATTTTATATTTGACTGTGTAGACTGACGTAACAGCTTTAGAAATTCATTAGGAAAATTAATAAAATATTCACATTTCGCCCGTAACCTTGAGTTTGCGAATATTATTAGAATTTTTCATATCAGGAAGAACCTGAAGAAACTATGCTGCAACTTTAAGATTTAAGGAATATAAAATCATGGTTCACAAAAAAGTACTGTTTGTTTCTAAAATTCTTATGTTAACACTCCACCGTGCATATATGTGTATTGCATGTATTAGATTTGAAAGGTGTACGAAATTAATGCCTGTATTGTATTATTAATCGATATGCATTTAATAAATACCCTTAATAATCACAAAAATTTCCATTCTGTACGGCCTGCAATGAACTATACTGCAATGCTAATTTTTAGAGACTTCAGAACCGATACCAAAGAAATATGTATACGCATATATATATATATATATATATATATATATATATATATATATATATATATATATATATATATATATATATATATATATATATGTGTGTGTGTGTGTGTGTGTGTGTGTGTGTGTGTGTGTATGTGTGCTAGCTAGTGGTAGTGTACATTATTGCACTTGTTACTGTAATGTTATTTTATTCGAGAAATTACGTAACCTGGAATCGTAATATCACGAGAAGAAAATACAAGAATTATTTTAATTTTATATTACATTTTATAGTCACTTCCGCTCAAGTGAAATGAACGAGAAACTCTCTTTAAGGGGGTCCGGGGCACATTTAAAATTTTTTTTTATGTATTGTGTTAAAATTTAGAATTTTTTTGTTATGGTTAACCATATAATTCGTAACCAAAATCACTTCATAAAACTTCTCAAAATGTTTTTAAAAAATTTTTTAATTTAAATTTTTTTGAAAAGTGGGATAATTTAAAGTTGTTATAACTCGAAATACTTTTTGTAGAATTTCAATTATTTTTCATTTAATTAAACAGGAATATATAAGTTTTAATTTCGATTCCGCATTTTTTTAAATATTCATTTTTTTTAATTAAAAATATTTATATTAAAAATTACAAAAAAATTATGTAACATATATTTAAAAAATCATATTTTGAGGAGTAAATATTTTATTTCAAATTTGCTGAATCACAGTTGGAGTAAAGTAGTTTAAAAAGACATGTTCTAAGTTTCAACAATTTATCTTTAACGGTTCTTGACTTATAACAATTTAAATACGAGGAATAGGGGAAAAAACCTATTATGCAGAAAAACGCATTTACAGGTTTAAACAACGCTTGGCTACTATTAGAATGTTGCAAAAAAAATAACAATTTTTCCTGTTCTAATTAAGATAGAAACATGGTTTGAACTTCATTTTAAGCGTAAAAGTACACAGAAATTTTTAATGCAATAAATATTTTTTGGAAAATTCGAACAATTTTGTATCCTGGACCCCCTTAATACGTCCAAGGAGTATATTTGTCTGTTACACGTTAAGCTGATCATTATAAGTTTATCCAGATGAAGGAAAGACGTCAAGATGACGATGAGCGAGGGAGTTAAAGAGTTATTTGAGGCTACTTATAAAGAACAAAAGATTGTTGAATATATACATACCTTAGAGAAGAGCAAAGCAAAGCATCTACAAGTTATACTGATATAGTGAAGACTAGAGGATAAGCTGACTAAAATCGAGAGTAATGCGGCATTTCGTGATGGAGAGCTAAGGAACATAATAAGTCTATTCAGATGGGGGAAAGATGTCAAGAGGATGATGAGCGAGGGAGTTAAAGAGTTAATTGAGGCTACTCCTGAACAAGAAAAAATTTCTTCAATATTTCATGAGAAAGATGCATACCTTAGAGCAGAGCAAAGCAAAGCATCTACAAGTTATGGTGATATGGTGAATAGTAGAGGATAAGCTGACTAAGATCGAATGTAATGCGGCCTTTCATCATGGAGAGCTTATGAACATTATAAGTTCATCCAGATGGGGGAGAGACGTGAAGAGGATGATGAGAGAGGAAGTTAAAGATTTAATTGAGGCTACTTATGAACAAAAAAAATTCTTCAATATTTGACGGGAATGATACATACAACAGAGCGGAGCAAAGCATCTACAAGTTTTGTTGGTGTAGTGAAGAGGAGTTACGAAGTGAGAAAGGGATCAAGAACAAGGAGAGGAGGGGAAGATGGTCGTGTTAACGATCATTCCCAAAAGTGAGCAAAAATACAAGGTTACTAAGGAAGCGATAACAGCTGGTTGACCCAAGTAAGTCGATATTTATAAATGCAAAAAAATTGGGAAAGGTGGAATATTAATTAGCACGGACAGAGCAGGAGATCTGGATAAACTCATTGAAGAGTTTAAGGATATTCATAGGTTAATTGATAATTGTGTTGTTTCTTATGCCCCAAGTTTGGAAATTCCAGACCAGGTTCATATAGGCTTTGGGCTGAAGTGTGCAGCTCCGGTTTTAATGAGCCCCACAAAGGTCGGAATCCGTCTTAGCTAATTGCCACCTCAGTTTTGACCGAGCACTGTCCAGGGGTGTTCTCGGGACTCATAGTCATTACCACCTTCAGTGACCTTCATAGGGGGACTTTCCGATCTACGAATTTAATGCGTCCAAATCCGGCCTAGACATAGAAGTATATAATGGAGCGCGCCGGGATTCGATCCGAGCGCCCTCAGCACCCAAACACAGTACGTTACCGGAAGACCACCTGGAGGCCATAAATGATAATTATAAAATTGCTAAGTGCAAAATAGGGATCCCCAAATCCTAATATTTGGAGTAACAGAAATATATGATGAAGAAGAAATAAAAAAGGAGTTAAGGGGTTACATACATTTCAAAGGCCAAGAGACGCGATAAACATAGCCCTATTTTCAATCCTCAGTAGTTATGAAAATCATTTATTCAGAAATATGAAAATATTACTGTTAGTTAAACACTCTATCTTCTTTGTAAATATTACTCTAAGTATTTTCTACCTTAAAGAAAAAAAAATTAATTGTCTAAAATTTCAATAACTGTTTTTTCCATTGTTATGTCATTGCGTATATGATATCACAAGAACAGTTGGCTAGAATTCCATAAAATTTTATACACACGCAATATAAATATGTATGTAACGAGGAATTCGTTCCAGAAATAATTAATTTGGTTGAGCTGGTAACGCACGTTAAATTAATATAAAATATCTAATTCTGAATAGTTGTTCCTTAAAATAAAATAGTGTAATTTCTATACCGTTCCCTCGACGTGTGTGTTCTTGAGAATTTAGCCGTTGCCCATTTAAACCGTAAAAGCTTCAACCGTAATTTGCTTAGCCAGGTGTTAGTCTCAGGATTCCCTTGTTAAGTTTTGTCTAAAATGCACTTTTTATGGCTGGTCATTGCAGGGTGTGTCTTGTGAACATCCAACTAGCCTTTTGTCCACGCATGCCGTTTTACGTTTGATCCCTAAATTGGACCAGAAAATCGGTTTAAGGTAGAGATAAAAGTTTTGCCCTTCGCCCCCCTTTATCCGAAAGATTTTTCCCACGAATGAACTTGGCGTCAGCTAGGCGTGAAAGGCTCTCTGAGTAGGTCTTTCTCCCCTGGTTCGACCAATCGAGCAGAGGCGCAAAGTTCGTAATATTGGGGCTAAACCATTCATGGGCCTCAATTTCGCAGCGCGCTAAACTTGTTCTCCTCTTGGCGAGGTTTCGGCAAGGCCGGGTTTTGTTGGCCATTAAGCTCTCGCGTTATTTTTACTGTTCTTTTTCCTCCTTGCTGAGGTAATACTGCGTACGCCTTGAACGAGTATCCGCTCTTTGTTTAATTGGCGCATTTCTAGCTATTGTAACCCTCGCTTTCCGTGTTTTTTTGCACGCCTGTCCAGTGATGAAAAAGAAATAGCAGAAAGCCATTTTTTTTAGAGAGAGTTGTCTCTTAGATATTTTACGTTTAAGAATCTCATCAGTTTTGGCTCTGCCATTTCTGCTATGGGGGGGGGCCCTTTTTTATATATATTCAACTTGCAATGTTTGTTAGTTATGCTTCTGACTTTTGACCGGAACGGTCACCATTATTTTTGAGCTCATGTTGACTCAAGTTCACCTTCCATTTGTATATAGAACAATTCCGTAAGTTGTACTCAAGTAATAGATGAATTGATTTCTGATGAAGAATAAATGATTTTTTTTGTAACAAAGCTTTGGCTTCATGCTTCATGCTTAGTTTTTTTTATGGCTCCTACATACACATTCCCAACCAGCATGTTGACTGTGTCATTTCCTGAGGTTATTTACACAGCCTACTCCACTACGCTCCTGCAACGATGTGGCCGATAGTAAGTTTGTAATTATTCATCCGAAGGACGGAAGGATATCATCGAAGAACCATCATCTAGCACCTTTGCTGTTTCGTTACTGCGGAACGTTTGGGACTGCTACAGTGCTGATCTAGAATCTACATTCCGGTTCACCTGTTACGATCCTGGCGAACTTGTAGCCTCCTCCTTCCTGTAGAACTTTCTCATCCCTTCAGCGAACTGTTTTGCTGCCTTCACTACAATAGAGGGGTGCAGTGGGCCTTTTTTTTATCACCGTCTTCACGTTAACTAACAGCTACATCTTTTCCCCTTCACTGAAGAGACTGTATCCCTGTATCCATCATCATCTACAATATAATGTATAATTAAAATGACCAACTATTATGTCATTCCTATCTTGAAAATTTTAATTTCAGTAAAATTTGTCACAAAAATATTTTTAATTAGAAATTAAAAAAAAATTCTACAAAGAATTAAGAATTTTGATATCAAAGTTGGTAATTTTAAAGGTATTTTCATGACTAAATTTTAAAACAAAAATATGTGTATTTTCATTAACAAACACATGCAAATCTGCGCACAATGACATAACGTTGAAAAAAAGGTTGAAATTTCAAAAAAAATCAAAAAATTTATCTTCAAGCTAGAAAAAAATTTAGATCTATAATTATAAAGAATAAAGAGTGTTAACTAAAGCTAAAATTTTCCGATTTCTGAATAAATGAATTTCATAACTACTGATGACTGAAAATAGCGATATGTTTGTCGAGTATCTTAGCTTATAAAACGTACCTGACCCCTTAAAATAACAGAATGTGGCGTTGAAATATAGTGAAGTGGAAATGATTTCTAAATATGAGGCAAAATAGTGTGAATATTGGATAATTAGCCTTAACTCTTTGACGACAGAAGACCCATTTTGCAGCTCACCCCAAAACACCGTTCCAGTCGAAAACGAGACGCATCTTTTCCTTCCCGCCCAGAACATCCTGACGATTTTCCTGGCATTTATCCCGATGGGATGTTTTTCCTCTGTCAGCATCGTCATAAAGTACGCCGGGATCGGTTCTAGACAATAAAAGAAGATCGAACAAATAAGATAACGACTCTGCGGTGAGGTTGAACTGTTGGTAGAATGACCACCTACCAGGCACTAGGGGGGGAGGGGGAATCTAGGACAATTTCGGCCGGGTAGGCCTGTTAGAGATTCAGAGGGTCTTAAGGGTGACGTTTATAGAAAATTTGAAAAAAAAACTAAGAGAATTAATCTGAACTAGCATAAACATAGGTGGATAGAGCAGTTGAAATCGGTGACTTGTTACAACTACTGGGGATTTAGGCATTATTTCGTGGCAAAGTATTATAAGAATAAAAGGGTTTGTAAGAAGTTTAGCATCGATCCCATGAAGGGGGATGTGGGAGAGAAAGATCATGATGAACGAACTGTTGGAAAGTTGACAAAGATAAAGAAGTTGAGAAGTAGGATGAGTCGATATATACTGACATCCCAATGGATCCTTCCTGTCATATTTATTGTTAGGAGTCTATCGGCTATTTGCGAAGGCTTATTACGGTGGCACAGGAGGCCGGGAAGCTGGCTCGAGCTTCAACGGTTTACTCGATTTTTCATCGCGACGGTTCCTCACTTGCCGATGGGGACTGCCTACTTTCGGTTTTTATGTGGGCACTTGCTGTGTGAGGTGTCATGGAGTGTGTTAAGGGGTGTGGTACCTTTTAAAAGCCAAGAGACTCGATAAACATGTCCCTATTAGTCGCTGCCTGACCAGCATGGTCGCTTTTAGTTCTATATTCTCTTTTTCAAAATACCTCAACTGAAAGTAACATATGTAAAGAATGTTACCATTACCTGTCATCATAAATATACGTTGTTAAGGGGTAGTGGGAGCTCAGCGAAAAATTTATAATCATTGATAAATTCACTGTAAGGCTTATTCTAAAACATCGTGATTAAAATGTGTGAATTTCCATTACTTCAGAACAGAGTTAAAGATAAGACTGAGAAATCCAACATGCAGAATTTTAAAAATTACATCCCTCTATGTATATACAATATTTCAAAATTAAGATTTCAAAATTAAGATAGTGGGGACGACATCACTCTTTGTATGTACTATTATTCACTATTCAGATATCTTAACTTAATCATATAAAATAATAAATTGTTGGAAATAATAAATTGTTCTTCACTTATAAAATTGAGTAAAACATCAGCAAGTACTAAAAATATAGTGTCGATTACATCACTATCTGTATGTACTATTGTTTACAGTACAGATATCTCATTTAATCATATCAAATTATAAACTGCTGGGAAAATTTCTTCACTTATAAAAGGGAGTAAGAAATCAGCAAGTACTAAAATATAGTGTGGATTACATCAATATCTGTATGTACTATTGATTACAATTCAGATATCTCCACTTAATCATATCAAATAATAAACTGCTGGGAATATTTCTTCACTTATAAAAATGGAGTAAAAATTCAGAAAGTACTAAAATATAGTGTAGATTTCATCACTCCTCTGTGTGCACTATTGTTCACAATTCAGATATCTCCGCTTAATCATATCAAATAATAAATTGTTGGGAAAATATCTTCAGTTTCATAATGGAATAAAAATTCAGCAAGTAATAAAATATAGTGTGTATTACAATTATTTATTTTTTTTCCAATGCGGAGACAATTGTAGTGAGATATTCGCCTATACTACACCGCAATTTTACTGCCCATTTTATTGTGGGGGCACCATATAGCGGACAGCATTACCCCCTATGAAGGGACGACACGAACGTAGTCATTTTTCGGGGCGCGACGCCAAGATTCGATCCGAGCACCCTCAGCACCGAAAACCAGCGCGCTGTACCACTGGGCCGCCACAATCCCGCATTACAATTATAATATTCATAAAACTTCTTGATATATAAAGTCGAGTATTTCAGAAGTAGGAGATACTACAATGACAGAATCAAAAGAACGGACTCTAGATAAACCTACATATAACTGTGCATGAATGAACAATGGATTTTATAGGACTAAACGCATTTTGTCAAAAGATCATCGGTTGTAACAAATGCCACCACTACATTCGGGCAGTTTTAAATTGCGGACGGCTGCTAATGTGTATATCCGGTAGTTTCAGCTGTTGCCATTCAGAGTGTAGAAAAATGGTCGATTTTTGTGTCGCATACCTACGCATTTTATATATACGTATATACATTTTCAATCATCAGTAGTTATGAAAGTCATTTATTTAGAAATATGAAAATTTCACTGTGAGTTATACACTATTTCTTCTTTATAAATATGTTTCAAAAAATTTTCTAGATCGAAGATAAATTTTTTAAGAGTGTAAAATTTCAAAAATTGTTTTTTTTAATTTTTATGTCATTGTGCACATGATATCACTAGAACAGTTGGCTATAATACCATGAAATTTTATATACATGCAACAAAAACATGTATAATTAAAATGATCAATTATTATGTCATTCCAATTATAAAAAATTTAATTACAGTAAAATTTATCTCAAAAATTTTGAAATAAAAATATATATGTAAAAAATTCTATGAAGAACTATGACTTTCGATTTCAAAGTTGGTCTTTTTAAAGTTATATTACATAACTTAATTTTTAAAACTGAAAAAATGTGTCTGATCATTAATATAGAGATGCAAGTCTGCGCGAAATGACAAAACATTGAAAAAACAATGGTTGAAATATTTTTTAAAATTGCCTTCAAGCTAGAAAAAATTTAGAGCCATAAATTAATGAAGAAAGAGTGTTTGACTAACAACAAAATTTTCGTATCTCGGAATAAATGATTTTTGTAACTACTGCGGATTGAATAAAAGGACATGTTTATTGAATCTCTTAGATTTTAAAAGGTACCTGACCACTTTTAGGTGAACTTTAATATGACCTTCTCTCTTGTTTGGCGTATGTGTTTTTTTAATAGTACATTAATATTGTGAATTCTTGGAATTTTATATTCTGCTTTATTTTTGCACGCTGGGTGTGTATAACTGTTCTGTTGCGTTGTTACTATGAGTTATAGTAACCGTTCGATATTTATATGTGATATATATTCCCAACAAACACAGGACTGACGGCAGCTTATCGGGCCAGTGCTGGAAGCGCCGGTAGAACGACAAGTACGGGAGAAATTTTCTGGGCCGTTCGCGGGTTGTTTACGAACCTTCGAAGGGGAACGCTTTGCTGTTTACGTGTTTCAGGGCCTGTGATGGGTTGATATGAACCGCGCCGATACCGACATGGCTCCATCGTACCTTAATCGGCCGTCCGATTCGTAGCCATAAGTAGCAGAAATCTGTATCAGAATTATGGATTTGAAAGGGAAGGTGATGATTAAACAAAAGATAGTTTTCAGAGAAATAGCTCTTATTTCTGTGTAACCTCTTTTACGAGGAAAATTCACATAACATTCTTGGTATGTAAAGATTATATTATGTGAGAAGTGTAAGGTAATCAAAAAGTAGTTTCATTGTTAATTTTTTATCTATTACTGGAGAAATTTTAAAAATATCTACTTAAAAATGGAGCCTTGTTGCACCACTCTTTATTTAAAAGAGAGGAATTAGTGGTGTCTATCTTATTTTACTACTCATTTATTTTTAGCGGTGGATGTCACACATTTACGTAGCAACTTCCACAATGAATTTCCTAGTAAATATTAAAGATATTTTTTCTTAATCAAACTCTTCTCTTTTTGTTTTTACCTGCACTGCAAAAATAAAATGCTATTTAGTGCATGTAACCAAATTATAATTATACCTAAAATGTATAAGAAAGTGCCTCAGCTACCAAAATATATTTGCAGTTGTTAATTTTCAAGCACATATTTCAGACGGGTATGATTTTGATTTTGAAACGGATATAGACGTAGATCTCCAATGTGGGGAGAGGTTCCATATTTATGCCCTCTACTTCTGAAAATAGTTCTTATTTTGTGGAGCTCGTCTAACACCATTGGTAGCAAGAATTGTTAGTAAAAGATATAGAAAAGAGATAGCATGTTCCTGGAATTTCTGCAGTCAGAGAGAGTTTGCAAGAGAGTTTAAAAATGTTAACATTTGTAAACAAAATATTTTTTCTTATAGGTTATATTGCCATAAATAGCCTATGTATTAATATTTTTTTACGACATTTAAAATTTTTTTTGCCGTCGACTAACATCTACATGTTAATTACATATATTTTTTTAATTAACATGAAGGAAATAATCTAAGAACGTCAGCTTGCCAGCCTTGAAGCAGGGGAAAGAGAGGAAAAAAATGCCAGCCGCGGGACTCGATCCCGCCACCGCTAGGTTACAAACCCAGAGCGCTACCACCCATGCTACGAACCACTCAAGACAAATGTGTGAATTACCGATAACAAACCAGAGCATGTTGGCGGTTTCAAGATAATCTTCGTGCATGTTTGCTAGGGTGGAACGAAAAAACTTTTTTTTTAATTTAAATATGCTATAGTTTTCAAAGTTGCCTCTTGGGATTAGAATAAAGAATATAAAATAAAATTTTATTGTTCTACTAAAATCTTTTCAAGTACCGCAAAGTGCTTCAAAATGGATATTTTTATGAAAAAGTGATAAAATTTGTATTTTTTTATTTCTTTTATAGTATATTAAAATAATATATATATATACATATATATATTGTAAATAAAATATTCAAAATACGATATTTTTACAGGAAACTTACAATTCTAAGTATTTCTAACTGTTAAATGCCATTACAGAACAACTGATTTTGTAGAATTTCGCGATTTTCATCATATTAATTTTACAGTAGCATATCTTAATAATACACAATTGAATGAAAGAAAAACAATTTTTAATTAACGGGCATTAGTTAAAATAAACAAATCTCACTTATTTAGAAAAATATTAATAGTGATTAATGTCTTTAAAAGCAAAACGTTATTTTGAAAAAAACATTTATGTTTTTCAAAAGTCCATAGTAATCACACATGGTTTCCATTGCTTATTTCACTGACACATTGAATTGTTTTTTTGTTTGAAATTTTGGCATTTTCTTTTGAGATTGTATTTTTGTTTTTATCAATGCATCTCTTGCAGAAGTGTCCCGAACGGACAACTCGGTATAGAATTTAACAATCCTTTCTTTCTGTTTGTGTGTGACATGGAAAATTATTGAAGTCAATACGTTGACTCTCGTGATCAGATTCTTTTGCTTCCTTTATAAACGGCTTTAGTTTGTCATCAGAAATATGGCTCTTCATAGGAAGTCCTGTTACTTTAACATCATTCCATTCAATCATGTCAGTATAATACTTGGTATCTAAATTTATATGTTGGTTTAAAAACTTTCTGATGTCCCCTTCAATTTTAGCCTTTGTGTTTAGAATCAGACTTAATCCAAGCTCTCTTATGTGACTGCGATCATCTGATATCATACAAAGGAGGAGATTTTCAGAAGCAGCAAAGTATGCATTTCTTTGAATAACTGGGTGAATTAAATTTTTAAGAGTCTGATGGAGGTAACGTGAATAGCTTGCAAGTTTCCACAGGTGCTTTGATCCATGGATACAAGATGCTTTCAGCTTTAGGTTAAACCAAACAGCTGCATAAACTTTCAAAATGTACTCAGTCAGTATTCGGAGATTTTTTGCAGGATATTCTGTTCCCGCATACAAGGGAAGTATTCTGTTTGCTAATCTATTCCATCTTGAATGACAAAGTTTTCCTGGTTTTCTCATGGACAAATCAGAAGAACACCTCCCAACACAGATTGCATTACTCATTTCTAACAAATATTTTAGGTCCACACGTAAATCTTCCTTAATTTCTAGTAACGGAATGTCATTTTCAATAGGTGCAAATTCGATGACTGGTAGTTCATAGCAGTTTTCTAGTAGTTTACCTACACTGCTGGCCACCCAAATTGCAACACCAAGAAAGACAAGAGATATCACAACAAAATTTATTTTGTAGATAACATGTTGACCAAGTATCAAATGATTAAATTTATAGACTTCTGTGAAGTGTGGTTCCTGCCAAAATCAGTAGCCAGAGTAGCCGCCATTGTTGGAGATCACCGCTGCCACACGCCTCGGCATTGATTCAAAGAGACTTTGGATGAGTTCTTGGGATACAGCAGACCAAGCAGCTTCCACACGTTGCCAAAGTTGATCTGCTGTGGCAGCTGGGGATGGAATCTGGGTCAAACGTACAGTAACCATGGACCACATGTTTTCTATCGGCGAAAGATCCGGAGAGCGAGGCGGCCAGGGAAGCAATTCAATCTGGCGATTGACAAAGAACCGTTGGACAATGCGTGCCACGTGTGGTCGCGCATTATCCTGTTGAAATATGGCTGTGGGCAAGCCCTGAAGGTAAGGAAGGACAACTGGCTCCAACACCTCGGAGATGTAGCGCTGGCTGTTTAAAGTACCGGCAATGCGTACTAGAGGTGTGCGAGAGTGATATCCAATACCGCCCCATACCATAAAACCCGGTGCAGGACCAGTGTGGCGGTGCATAACGCAGCTGTTCAGCATCCTCTCTTCACGGTGTCTCCAGACTCGAATGCGACCATCGTGGTGTTGCAGACAGAAGCGTGACTCGTCAGTAAAGACAATTTCATTCCATTCTGCCGTCCACATCCTTCTGTCATCGCACCATTGGCGGCGGAGATGTCTGTGTTTCTGCGTCAAGGGTAGACAAAGCAATGGACGTCTTGCGGACAGACCACTCTGCTGTAAACGGCGTCGAATGGTACGCACAGACACTGGATGATGCGTTACAGACTGCATGTGCTGTGCTATGGTTCGATATGTCACTGAGCGATCCGTCACTGCCATGCGCACAATTTGCCTGTCATCACGTGAAGTGGTGCACTGAGGTGGATGCGATCGAACACGCCAGTCCGTCGTACCCTCCTGCATCCAACGATCACATATCCGCATTACAGTTGTTTGGTTTCGTCCAACACGACTACCGATTTCCCTGAAAGATAATCCACAATCTCGGTAGGCCACTATCCTTCCTCTGTCGAACTCGATACTTGATCAAAAGATGATCGCTGTTTTCGACGAGGCATAATTGATCGTTTTTAGAGAAAACCACAAGAAAAACACAATTGCCGAACTTGAAATCGTCGAAATCTCCAAGCCTTAAATAGCGCTTTGAAGTGGCGTCACAGGCGCGCGTGATGTGCGTCTGCGCTGAAATTCTAATCATTTGCATATCTCACCTCCGCTAATGCATGCTGTAAATTTCATGTTATTTGCATGTTTCCTTCAGGGTGTTGCATTTAATGCCAGCAGTATATTTCTCCTCCAAATTCATTTGGACCTTTAATTAGGATGTAGGGGCAGTTCATTTACTTGAAATAGACAAATCAACCACTGCAGTGGCCTTCTTAATTCCTTTTCCAATAAAGGAATCGCACCATTATTCAATCCAGTGTTCAAGCCAGTTCCATCACATCCAATTACAGTAATTTTTAAGTGTTGGTTGTTGCCGTTGAAAGTGCTATTATGCCATCTTTTATACCTTATCCAGTGACAAAAATCTGCTTCAGAAAATTCCTCCTTTGTATGATATCAGATGATCGCAGTTATGTAAGAGAGCTTGGATTACGTAGGATTCTAAAAGCAAGGACTGCAAATGAAGGAAAGTTTTTAATTCAACGTATAAACTTTGATGCCAAGGATTTTATTGATATGATTGAATGGAATGATGTTAAAGTAACAGGATCTCCTATGAAGAGGCATTTCTGATGAAAAACTAAAGCAGTTTATAAAGGAACCTATCACGAGAGTCAACGTATTGACTTCAATAATTTTCCATGTCACACTGAAGCAGTAGAAGGGATTGTTAAATTAGTTAGCGAGTCATCGTTGTCCGTTCGGGGCACTTCTGCGAGACATGCATTGATAAAAACAAAATTACATTAATACCAAAATTTGAAACAAAAAGAAAAAAAATTCAATGTGTCAGTGAAACAAGTGATGGAAACCATGTGTGATTACTATGGACTTTTGAAAAACATGAATGTTTTTGTGTACTACAAAGGATAAGGAACCAAAACAAAACAAAACAACAATATAAACTTGAAAACGACAATATAAACTAGAAACAGAATAAACTTTAAAAATATACAAGAACTAAATAGCTGTGATTTGTTTGTTTTAACTATGGTCCGTTAATTAAACATTGTTTTTCTTTCATTCCAATGTGTATAAGAATATGCTACTGTAAAATTAATATGATGAAAATGAGATGTATTTCATTATGATTTGAATTCTTTAAACTGTAAATACTGTTCATATGACTAAGATTTCTTATAATGACAAACTAACAAAAATTTTGACATTGTAAGAGTAGCTCAGTGGTTTGATATAAAAAAGGGGGGTCGTCGTCTGTGTTTTTAGCTTCTCAGAAGCTTATGAAAACAGAAAAAAATGCTTCAGCTATCGAATTTGATATTTGGTTTAAATTCGCCGCCATTTTTGAAAGATCGGGGAAGAAAGGCAGGACTTCGGATGAATGGCAGCTACGTGGACCAATGAACGACGTAGAGAACAACGCTTTTGCACGGGTTGCCACTTTAAAGCGTGACGTAGTTAGGGTAGCTTCACTCATAGTGGGTGCCTCTTAAAAGAAGTTACCTCCAGCTTAAGAGTAAGTAACATTGTTTATTGTTTAGAGATTTGTGATTAAACTAATTGCAGTTATTTAAAATAAATTATTGTTTTTAATTTTCAACGTTTCAAATTTAATGCATATATTGATGTAAAAGAATGGGTAGGATTAACTGAGTTGATCTTAAATGTCTTGCCTACAGTTAGTAAAGGATATAAAAGTTAAATTAATGTAATTGAATGTTATACAAATTCCAGAAACTTCATTCTAACACTGTTTAATTTAGATATACATTTATGCAAATTCTTTTGTATTTAAATGAAATATGTAATTTTATTTTGTAGTAAAGTAAATATCTTTTTGTTTGTATTTAACTTCGTAGATAAGATCAACAAAACATCAGCCTGGCTTAAAGGATTGTGGAAAGCATCAAAAGGTAACGTGCTATTCTAAAACTTAATATTGTGGCATTTGTTAAGAATTGTAAGATTTCAAAATTTAATAATTATAAATTTCCTTGCAAAACAAATAAGATAAATACTATGTTAAGCATTTTAAAAGAATTTGGATTAAATGAAAACAGTAATGAGTGATGGTGAAAATGTATTAAATGTGGTAATTGAATTGCTTGATGTTCTACGACATAAAATTTCTGATCATCCAAATACAATAATTGACTTCTTGACTGAACAACTGACTTTATTATTAACCAAAAAAAAAGCCTTTCATTATAGTTCTGAATCAATGATATTTTGTAGTATATTATATAGTAAATATTTGAATGTTTAGAATAATTATGTCTATCAAAGTATTCTCTTTAAGCATACAGACTTCGTTCCTTTCCCAACCTCCAGTCAACCAGAGCAGGAAATTATATAAAAAAGAAAGTTAATATTTTTCTTCAAAATTTTTACTTCTAAACTTCTTTTGCATATGTTCAACTTCATGCTATAATTTTTAAAAATTCTAACAGAAGTTTATTGATTTTATACTTATAGATCAGATATCTGATATGCATATTTTTAACACAACATACTATATAATTCTGATTTATGCTCAATCATGCAGTCTGTATGAGTGCAGAAAAGAAGCAACTGGAAAAAAAGTCATGCACTTATCAGCATACATCTGAATATTAATGTTTATAGTTGTTTTTATTTTTTAGTATTGCATAATCATATGTATATAAATATATGCAGAAAGTTATTATATTTTTCATTCCTAAGTTATTAAATTGCTGGTCATCATGCATTTATATAATTTAATTTGTCAGTTTCAACTTTAAAATCTTGTATAACCTGACAAGGAGAACCTTTATTTAGATAACATCATGTGTGCTAGATTTTTATTAAAACTTTAGGTAAACTTTTGCATTCTGTGTGTGTCACTAAAAATTTGAGAATGTCCTCAATAACTTATTTATAAGCTATTTGTTTTCAAGACTTTTAGAGAGTATTTAGTTGTCATGTTGTGTAAAATAAATAAGAACTTACTGGCCCAAAGCATAGACGCCCCCCCCCAACTTAACTTGAAATAAATTAAAACGTTAATAGAAGTTCGGTTAAATCAGAAAATTGTAGAAAACTTTTAAGAAAGTTGGTTTTTTCCCGTTTTTTTCAAACTGTGAAACTGAAAATACCGATTATGTCTTTAGCCCTAACATAGTTTTTAACAATATGATCCATAACAAAAATTCGATGCTACATTTTTTTCTTCTTTTATTTATATTACATTTATTTTTCTCATTGTATAACTTTTTGAATACTACTCAAACATCAATTCTATTGTTACTCAATTTCAAAAAATCATAATATTTCAAATTTTAAGGATCGACCTTTTTTATTTCACTGATAAGCAAATTTATAATGAACTCTGCTTTTCAATGCTTCTTGGTATCACAAATGACTCTAATTTTTATTATGGCATTATAAGAAAATATTGGTTTCTTTACAGAATTCTAAAACTGGAATCCATCTTCACCTCATTGTGATTTCCATGAAAAGATTCCACAACTCACTTGGCAGTGTGCTCGATTCATAATCTGTAAGTTGATTTTAACCTCACTGAACCCATTTTTTTTTTATTCTGTAGATATCCTTTTTTTTTCAGCAGTGAACTTGTGGGCAAAATCACAAGGTTGTGAATATATTTTTTTTAATTTATTTTTTGTACTTAAATTTGAATTTTTCTATGAAAAACCATAAAAAATATTTTTATTACATAATTCTTAATTAATAAACAACTCAAATTTTCAAATTTATCTTTGTATATTATATATGCTAATCCGAACATTCTCATAAACTTTGGTTGCAGTAATTTGTGGATTGATATTGATTTCCTTTATTCATTATATTTTTAACTGGCAAGCCTGTTATTAAAGTATTAGGTATGTCCGAAAGTGCAGTTCAGGGACTTCAGTTAACCATGACTCTTGTGAAAGTCTTTTATCATAACTGCTTACCAAAAAATTTTTTATATTTTTATATTATAAAGATATAAAATGCCAAGGGTTATTTTACTCTTGATAGTTAATGTTAAAAAATTTTTAAATTTAATTATCAGAATTTCATGAGAAGTAGTTAGGGGTTCATTCATAATTCCTTACAGAAGTAATAATAATAATAATAATGCTTATAGATGTATTAGATCATTCGTTGATGAGCTAATAGGTAGTTGAATGTCATTTGGAATACTAACTTCTGCCTAGTATTTAATTTTTTTATTATTTCATTGTCAAATTTTGGTGGAGATCTGTCACATAAAATATATTTTTGTGAGCAGCTGTTATTATAAAGTGTAAGGATAAGGGCAGTAAAAAAATATTCCAAAATATATTATTTAGGTTCAGTTAATTATTAAACAATTGTTGACTATAATAAGGTTATGTTTGCAAGTGTGTAGGTTTTTTTTTATGGTGTATTATTTGGTTTATCTAACTTAAGTTGAAAAATGATGCAAGCATACAAAGATTGACTGGCTGTCAATGTTGAGTGCAGTAGCATAGATTATTTTACAAAGTGCAATAAAATACTTTTAACATTTCAAACCGAACTTCTAACCAGAATTTAAAAAAAAAATTAATAAAACTTTTAAAATTGAAAATATTTTCATGGATCTAAAGAATGGAACATAACACCTGTATTGTCAACTAAGTCATGGATAAAAGATGCAGCCCTAAAAGCAAAAGGCCTGGTTTCTGTATACTTTTATAATAATCATGTTACAACAGTATACAGAAACCAGGCTTTTTGCTTTTAGAACTGAATCGTTTATCCATGAATTTGTTGACTATACGGGTTTTCTATTCCATTGTTAAGATCTGTGAAAAATACTCTCATTAGCAAAATATTTAAAAAAAATTTTAAATTTGGGTTAGAAGCTTGGTTCAAAAAGTCTAAGTGTTTCTTCACGCTTTATAATATAATCTATGCCATTTCACTCAACATTGACAGCTAGTCAATATTACCCACCTCATTTTTCAAATTAACCTAGACTAATCAAACAATATATCATAACAATTGTTTAGTAATTACTGAATCTAAATAGTATATTTTGAATAATTTCTTACTGTGGTTATCCCTAATAACAGCTGCTCGCAAATAAAAAATATTTTATCTCACAGATCTCCACCATAATTTGACAATTAAGTAACAAAAGATATGCTCTATTAAATTACTATGCAGAAGTTTTATCCCAGAGTACTTTCTACCACATTTTTTGTAAAACCAATTACTGTGAAAGCTACATCATATAATAAATGTTTACTTTATTCATTATTATAGTAATAGATTAGTTGTTGAAGAGTATTCACCCTTTTCACTAAATTTCTGAGTACAGTAAGACATTCAATCCTGTTAATTAAATGATTAGTTATTACAGATATAAATAAAATAGATTAGAATGCCTTGATAGAGTACAATAATCGAAAGCTGACTGAGAGACTTGTTTAGAATGACAACAAAATTTTCTCTTCACTATCCAGAATCACTCTCACATTGAAAGTAAAGAAATACAAGAATGAACATTGAATACTAAATAATATGTTAGCATATAAAATCTTAAATTTCTAAATCTGACCCAGCATCTGTATTAATGCTCTCTATGGCATGTTGTAATTAAATTTAGAAATTTAAGATTTTGTATGCAAATGTTTTACTTAGCATTCAATCTTTATTCTTGTGTTTCTCTACTTTCAACAGCATTATTGTCAGTAGTGAAGAGGAAATTTTGGTGTCATTCTAGACAAGTCTCTGATTCAGCTTTCAATGTTGAGCTGAAATTATGCTCAACATTAAAAACTTATTATTGTACTCTTATCAAGGCAATCTACCCTATTTTATTTATATCTATAATAACAAATTAATCGACATGGTTGGATTTTCTACTGTACAGAGAGAAATTTAGTGAAAAGGGGAATACTCTTTAACAAATATTTTATAACTATTTTCTATTAGTATATTTATTTAATCAAGTAAATATTTTTTACATGATGTAGTTTTCACAGTATGTAATTGGTTTTACAAAAAAAATGTGGTAGGAATTTACTTCTTGGAAGTAGTTATCAATAAAATGACAACAGATTTAAAACTGCACTCATGTGTTGGGTGCTGTTTTATATCAAGTTTTTTTAAACCCCTGTCTCAGAATTTATATTTCCTAATTGGATTTATTTAATTCTACTTTATCAACAATGAATTTTTCAACTACTTTCAACAATCAACTATTTTTACAACAATAAATTACCCTTTAATGTACAAAACTATGCAAAAAATAATTTTCTTATCTGCAGAGCATTTACTAACTCTACATAGAAAAATAATTTAAATAAATTCTTTTGATTCATAAATTATATCTGGGGATGGGAGTCATTTTCCTTTCACATAAATTTATGAACTGATTTTCTCTTTCTTTTTTTTCCCTAGATGCTGTAAAGATGGAGCCAGAGGTACAGCGAAAGGATCCTGTTTTGTAGAAAATATAGAAAAAAAATTGTGTAAATGTGCTATGTACTTTCTAAATAAACTATTTTTACTTTAAACCAGCTCTTTTCTGTATTTAAAAACATGTGTCTAATTATTTCTCAAAATTACAATAGAAGATATTACTATCATAGTACTATTTCTCAAAAATAGTACTATCAAGTGTTGGATATAAAGTCCAATATAATATAAAAAAATATTTTTTTAAAATGACTTATAAGAATTTAATGAATTACTCTTTAATTCACAAAACTATGCAAAAAATAATTTTCTTATCTGTAGAGCATTTATTAACTCTACACCAAAAAATAATTTAAATAAATTCTTCTGAGCAAGTTTTCACAAGCTCACAAAGATGGGCTTCATCATACACACTACACATTACTCAAGTTTGAAGAATGTATCAAATTTATGTTTATAAATTTATCAAATTATGTTAATAAATTTTATACTGGGGAAGAACAAATTTTTTGGGTTAATTATTAAAGTAGTACTGTTTTACATACTATAATCTCATTCTAAATTTAAAAAAATCAAACTGTAACCTTAGATCGAGTGGAAAGATGATTTAGCTTTAATGGTTGGTATTAATGTTATCTTAACTTTCAAATTTGGGTAAATGTATCTTAATGCAAAATGAGGTTTTGCTCTAACAAGTAAACTTGTGATTCTTATACAAATTTTTAGGTAATAACAAAGATCAGTATTTGGTAATACCTAAAAATACATAAGGCAAAACTGAAATAATACTATAAATATGAAGGCAAAAAAATAATAATAATAATAAAAGTGAAAGGGTTGATATCAGAGGTTAATCGTCAATGAAATAAATAAGCATATAAACGAAAGGGTCCTACGCAAAAATTTGAAAAACTGCCGGCGGTCCGATTCTGGTAGAATGCTGGCATGATGCCCGGACCTACGGCACATTGCTGTTTACGAGATGGGTAGATGACGGTATGTCGACACCAATTATTGCTCCCGTAACCGGCCCGTCAACCTCCGGTTACGCTCCGGCTATCTGTCCGCATCGATGGCTTAATCGCGGCTGCCTAACGGTTCGTAGTCGGATGAACGATGGCTCGAATCCTACCGGAAGCGGCCCGGCAGTCGACGGGGTAGTCGCGGGCGAGAGGACACAGCCGTGACGGAAACGATACTGACCTAATGCGCCGGCCCGGCAGTGGTGAAATCGGCTGGCCGGAACCTTCCGACCCCGGCCCGATGCCTTTGTGTTTGTTGGGTTATTATTGCCTTTGGCATAGGGTCCCGGGTTGACCCAGTTGGTCGGCAGATCTGTACTGTCTGTCCGCTGCCCAGGCACACAACAATGACATTTCACCGAACATGGGAAATTAACCCTTCGGGGAATCATGGGCTGATACGCGAAAGCGGAAGGAGCCGAGGTGTCAAAAGACTTGCCTTTTGGCGTTTCGTAAGGATATCGATTGTAAGCATCACATTTCCTTTGTCTAAATTTTGTTGTATTGTAATTTGCTTTGATTTGGTTGTATTTTCATGCACAGCTATTATTATGTTTTTATTATGTTTATGTATTTATTATGTTTTACTCATTTTATTAACTGTTGTAAACAGCAGTATTGGGGTGGTTGTATTTTGTTGATTTTTAATAAATATTCGTTTTCAAGATTTAATCTCGATACATCAAAGTATGGTGGCCCTCCATTCAGGGGGCATTAGCAACAACAACAACATATGATGGCTGTTCTCTTAGGGGCGACGTAATCCTATATGCATTATAATATGCCTAATATATAGGTACGGCAAGACATTCGAATAAATTCTACTGAAAAGTAAACAAAATATAATTTATGAGGGATTTGAATTCCACTGTGTTGTCATCTTTTAAACTTTTTGAAAAAAATGACCTTCTATCAGCATTTTATGTAGATAAAGAAACAGTTGTCCTCCGGTAAAAGCGATGCAGAAGGGTCATTCTCTCCTTCAGAGGTTCCCAACCGGGGTGGGCGTGAGTGATATTCAAGCGGGGATGTATGATCAGCAAAAAAATATGTGTAGAACGAATTTTAATAGAATTTATGTCTTTTTTTAGGGAATTTTTATTAGTGTAGAGTCTAAAATCATCCAAAATATGTCCGAGACACAAAAAGTGTGAGAATCACTGATCTATTTTAAAATGGATCCGCACTTACGAAAAGTAGGCAGCCAGAGCAGATCTTTAGTTAGCTGGGTCTTGTGTTTGTGGGGGTGGGTTTGCTATAAACATGAATATCTATTCTGATCTTAACTATGCTGTTTTTATAAAGATAATCCAGTTTAGTTGTGCTTTTGAGTCTCCTTTTAAGAATTATGTAGGTTTAAACTTGAATTTTTAAATTATGAATATTAATAGAAAAGAATATCTGACCTTCGCTTGAGGAAATTCCTCATTGATTTCCTAGGATTGATTTCCTTAATGATTTTTCAAGTGTTCAAGGAAACTACTTTGGCTTATTCATATTAGTCTCTGAAACAGATCGATTGACAGATTTCATATAACATTGTATTCTTTTTAAATGATCATCAATAATAATAAATCAATTGATTAATATTGATTCTAGTTTCCGAAACAGATCAATTTAAAAACTTCATAAACATTGTATTTTTTAAATTTATCAAGTGTTTGCGATACGCTTTGACGAAGACCATCTAACATGCAAAGATTCATTTGCCCATATAATTAGAATGCCTCCATGAAAATGTCTAAGTTAGATATGAAAGGTTTCTTGAAAAATCAATTATTCTCAAACTAATATTAAAAACGATTGAATAAAATTACATTAATGGTGACACCTTTCGTGTAAAGTTCACTTCATGCAGAGATTTCCTAAACCTAAAAAAATACCTCTGTACACTAGAACTAAATTCTTATTATTTTCTAGGCAAAGTTTAGAGAAATACTGAAAAAAGACTTGAAATACTTTTGAGATAAATGGTATAACTGCTTTAAATTGATTCATATAGGCACTAAAGAATACAAAACATTTCACTGTATGAAATTATTTTTTGCTGATTCCAGAAGATCCTAGAGAATTGGAAATTTCTATTCATAGCATATGGTGTCAGATTCCTCAAACCACTTCCCACCATTTGATAGTATCTGTACCAAACAGAATCTCAGCAGCGGTATTGAAAGCAAAATGTGTACCAAGGATTTACTCACTAGGGGATAGTAAAAAAATGGCCCCTTAGTATATGTAATTGACATATATATATATATAGACACTGTGCCAAATAAAATATCAAAAGCACTGAAACCAAAATGTGGACCAACGATTTACTAACTAGGGGATTATAACAAATTGGCCCCTCAGTATATATAATTTACATATTATATATATATATATATATATATATATATATATAAATAAATAAATATATATGAATAAATATATATTCACATCATTACAACAATTGATAATAAAATTATCAGAGAAAAATAATTTTAATGCATGTTACAATGAAAAGTTTTTGAGCTGAATAAATGGACATTATATTACTGAAACCTTTTAACACAATTACTTTTAATCACGTGATGTTTTTGTCAAAATGATCGATTAAATCAATTTTTGCCCTTTAAAGTGTCCATATAAGGGATGATGTTTGCTGGCACTTAAATGAATACTTTCGCCTTAAAGAACTACCATTATCATCGTAATCTTGAAAGAATTATGATGTGTTTGTGAATTTTGCTAATTTAGAACTTTTTTCAAAAGATCAAGGAGATGGTAGAGGATCAAAGTGATATTCACATTATATGCAAAGACTTGTGAAACAATATGTATTAAATATTCATTTGCATTTTTAATTGAAATCATATATTTTTCAGGACATCCTAAGAAATATGTTTGCATGGTGCAAATAAATAATTTCGCATTATAGAACTATCATTATCCTCATAATCCTGAAAGTGTTATGATGTGTGTGTAAATTTTATTAATTTAGATTTTTTTTTAATGATCAACAAGACGGTAGAAGATTAAAGTACTCCTTCACGAGATATTTACATTATATGGAGAGACTTGTGAACCGACATATATTAAACTTCATCTTTAATTGAAATCATACTCTCGAAGAAAACTTCGGGAAAACTGTTATGAATGGATCATAGTGCTTTGGACATACATTAAAAAGGTTTTAGTACATAATGGTGCAACAACTGATCAGCAGGCAAATGCAGGAGTTTTAGAGCACACAATAACAACTAAATATTTATTTAAATGATTCTTTGCTTTTTGTGAGAAGAGTTTATGAAAAGACTGTGACTTTTGATAGATCATCATTAAATACATATTAGTGAGCAAAAAGGATCCAGTGGACTTGATTATCAATACGATCAAAACGATATTAATATATTTTATAATATCATCGAATACAATTCTTAACTTCATCAATTTTTCTAGCCATGGTTCATAAACTGTTCTATATCCGATTATGTTACCGAAAATCTGTGAAATTATAAATGAGGATATTTAAATGCTAACTACGTATGAAGTTTTTCCATGATGTTTCAAATCCACGTGAAAATAATAAAATTAAATACATTTAAAACAGAATTACAAAGTAAGTCAAGTTTGCCCAAATAAATCAAAAACTGTTTTAACTATAACATTCTGTTCTAACACGTAAAGAAATTTGGAAAAAATAATATTCAAATTTGAAGTAACTCCCCCTTAGAGTTAAAAAAAGGGCAAAATACATGATTTTTAAAAAATACTATTCATGGATAGTGTTAACAATACTGTGTAGTGCAATTCAATAACTTGTGTAACTAATATGGAACTTTATTCCATACCTAGATTGTTAATCTATCTGCTTCGTTTAAATCTTACTTATAGTTTGCCTTCTTCGAGTTCTGGAAGACAAAATTTGTTCGACCATGTCTTTAATATCACGTGTTTTTTCGCTTTAATTTTATTTGCTACATGTTCAATATCCTTGACAATTGATATGGGAAAAGTACTTCCCTTAAGTTCTCCAGATCTTATAGCCGCAGGTTTCACACTTTTGTCAGGCACAGTTTTCAGATTTCTGCTTACTTCATATTTTATGTCAGCGAAATGTCGTATAACACCAATCAGTGCACTGAAGTCCAAATGTTTTGATCGCAAAATATTTTTCTGGGCAATATTCAGTACATTCATCTATGCTATAATTTCTTTACTTAACATATCATTACCAGCTTTCGATGAACATTATCCAAGTGCAAGCTCACTTTTGTTTGGATTTCAATTCAGTTCACCGATTGGAAATTTAATAATCAGCATTTTATACATGTACTCATACATTACAGGGATTTGCATGGCTATGAATACTTTTTGTATTTTTTACGTAAATATTTGCTTACAGCATCTTTACAATTTACAAAACTTCAAAAATTTACTATTTTCGAATGATATTCCGAGTTACAGATACCTATTGCACGCATATATGTCTATAAAGAAAGGAGTTGCAAACACCAATTACAATTTTTCGACAATGTTGTTCGTGTTCTTACTTTTCAATACAGTAAACTTGTTCGTGACCTACAACCTCATGCTTAACAGCATACGATTTAATGATATTTTTAATGTGACGTTTACTTGTTTAGTATCAGCCAACAATATGTTTTCCTTCATAGTTGTATGCTGTGTGGCAAGCAGAATGTCCAGTATGTCATCTGAAATCGCAGAAGAAGCCAGTCATCTCCTTGAAAATCCCGCGGAATCTGATATCAGTCACTTTATGTTCTTCAGATATATCGATAATGAACTGACCATGACGATATCTGGTGGAATCCCTATCAAAAAGAATTTTGTCCTAGTATATATGGGAACTGTCATAACGTATATCACATTAATAGACACTTTACGCCGGCAGACGGAAAAATCTTAAGAAGAAATAAATTTGTACGTAATATAAATAATGTTATTTAATTTATCCGCACATTTTTTTACAAGGCGTATTCGATAAAAAAAACGATTTTCCATTTATGCAATAATATGAAAGCCTAATCTTTTATCTTTCTAATTCTGTTTTAATTGTGTTTCTATCTTTACTAAGAGCCAAGTGGCAGCAATTTTAACGAAGTCGAAGTTGTTGACAGTTGTCAAAGAATTTTATAACCGGTAGTGAAGATGAATTATTAATCACTTCTGTTTACGCAAAATATCCTACAGAAAAAAATCATGCTTGAAATGCCTTAGAATATTCAATAGTTGCTCTTCAAATGTTTGTAAAATGAATAGATAGCGACCATCGTTGTAGATTAATATGTTTTTTTTTTTGTTTTTTACAATGAAATTGTAAATCTACAATGGTATGAATTTCAAATGACAATGCATTTTAAGCAATTATTCTGTACTAAAACTGCTACAGCCTCTGGGATAAATAAATTGCTATCTTGAGAATAATTTATTCCCTACCCAAAGTCATTGTCTTTATTTTTCAATTTATGAAATGGTGATAGATTTGTTTGTTTTTTAGTTATTTTTTGCTGGAATGCCAAATTTTCGCCATCTTTTCCAGTTCCAAAAATAATTTTAATGTCACAGCTAAATTTTTTATACCATTTTTCCAAATTTTTACTAACATGTCATTATGAAAAATAGATAACGACAAAATTCAAAACAATTCATAAAATGAACCCCGAAGATGTACGGATATCTTAATAATAAAGTTCACTTTTCAACATGAAGTGTTCGTAACATTCCCTTTAGATTATGCATTTTCGGCGTAATAACAAGAACTATTTACGCTCTAGAGAAGAAAAACAATTTTTTAATGGCTATGTAATTTATTAATTTTTTAAATTTTAATTCTTATATTGCAGTTCTTTGCACGTAACTTTAAAGAGATATAATCTTAATTAAATTGCAGCAACCGCGGGAAATTGCATTTATCTCTAGACTTTTTTGTTTTTCCATAATGTTCAGAGCACATTAAAAACATGAAAAATGAAATTAATAAATTTATTACAGTAAATATAAATACTCTTTTAAAAGACAACAAAAAAGATGAATATCTCTTATATTAATTGCTCGGAACTTGCATTTTGAATACTTTTCTGGGGGGATGGAAATATGTTTCTTCTTTTACGACTTTTACGTCAGTCTGACTGCGTAAATTGACGTAAAAGCTTCATAAATGCTTTGTCAGTATGCATGTATGCATATAGGTCTTTAAATATTTAAATTTAGCCCGTTACGCAGAAATTATCCCCATCATTAGATTACTCCACTACAGAAAGGACTTGAACGAACTATCCTGCAACTCTTATATTTAAGGAATATAACATAATAGTTAATAATAAAGTACAATGCTTGTGTCTAAGTTTATTATGTTAATACTCCTCCATGAAAATACTATTCTAAAATAGAAAAATGTACAAAATTATTGCTTATATAGTATTTTCAGTGAAGCTATCATTTTGTAAACACATGTATAACAGGTCAACAGTGGTTTTGGTGCCAGGGTATTTGGAGCTGATTTTCTATGGATTTGATGCCCTGAATTTAAATATGGCATTACTTTTGCCTAGGAGCTGACATTTCTAAGATATAACATTTTAGTGAAATATACGTTACACTATTTTAAGTTAAATCCGTGGATCAAATAAAAAAACTAAACATAGAATTTTTTATCATTATTATATTTTTTTAAATGTTAAAGGAACATAAAAATCATAGAGTATATTGCAGTAGTACTTATCTAATTACAAAGAGCAAAAAGTCATCGATGAAACCAACTAGTCATTGAACACTTTGGAAACTTCTTTTCCGTAACATTCTTGAATGTATTTTGGAACAGTCCCTTTTTAAACTCCAACAGTAATCTGCCATCATTGTGTATCCCATCTTCCTTGGTAGCGGTCCTCCATAGTTTTAAGATTCTGGTGAAATCTTTCCCCTTGTTCATCACTGGTGTCTCCTAAATTTTCAGGAAAATGGTCTAAAGAAGGTGGCTACATTAAGGTGGCTGTGTAAATAGTGCACCTTAATGCTCATGTTACACCCAAGAGATCTGAAACCGTTTAGCACCTCATTTATCAGTTCAACATAGTTTTCAGATTTGCATTTTCCCAGAAAATTTCCGACATCTGCAACAAATGAAGTCGAGGTTTTTCGCTCAGCCTCATTCATGGAATTTACGAAGGCAGGATCCTTAATGACTTGTCTTATTTGTGGGCCGTCAAATATTCCTGCTTTAATTTTTTCCGTACTCAACTTAGGCATTTTTTCCATATCTAGGCAAAGCATGATCCGTTCTTATCAAGAGTTTTTACAAACTGCATCATTAGGCCCAGCTTGATATGCAGTGGAGGAAAGATAAATTTCTCCCGTCCAACTAAGGGGTCGTTAATGACATTCTTTACCGCAAAGTCTATGTTTTCTCTCTTAGGCCACTCTTTTCTAACCCAGTGGTGTGTTTTGTCTCTGCTATCCCAGAAACGCACGATGCAAGGATACTTGGTGTAGCCACTTTGCTGTCCAAGGAAAAAGTTTACCATTTTTAAGTCCACACAAATCACCCATTTGATGTTCATGATACTTTATTATACCAAGACCAAAGCTATGGTGGCTAGGCCTGGGCGATGTATCGATACATCGTGAAAAACCGGTGTGAAGCCGACATCGTCACACCGGTTTCATAATTTTCAAATCGACGGTATATCGTAACATCGCATTTTCCCGGTGTCACACAAACGGTTCCGATGTTTCTGTGTGTGCATGCGCTATGTTACGATGTCGCATCGCTTGGTCGGCGATTTCCCGGTGTTCGATGTTTGTACGCATGCGCGGTTTTACTATATCACATCGCTTAGCTTGAAGACGGTTCCGATGTTTGTGTGTGCGCATGCGCGATGTTTCGATGTCGCATCGCTTGGTCGGCGATTTCCCGGTGTTCGATGTTTGTACGCATGAGCGGTTTTACTATATCACATCGCTTAGCTTGAAGGGACGATTTTCCGGTTTCACACTTAGACGGTCAATACTTAGACGGACTATAGACTAACGACTCCTCGAATTCTTTTTGTGCATAAGGTGATTTTCCATCACGTGACTTTCTCTTCGATGTTGTGATAGAGTGTGTTGTAGTGATAAAAAAGACGAAGCGATAAATCACAAAGGTCCAGACTAGCACAAGAGTCCTGCTTTCTGCACATGCGTGTGTGAATTTAGGATTTGTTTCGATTGTCAGTGTGTTTACTGTTAGGTTCTTTGGTCGTACTTCTTTTTATAGTATTCAGCAAGAAGTGTTATTACAAGACAGAGAACTTCATTGCTTCCAAAAATGCAGAAATGCAGATATTCTTGGCTCAAAATAAAAGATATTTAAATGTGTAATTAGTTTTGTCTATTGCAGGACAACAACCTGGTCTCATTTTCACGTATGAATCGATGTTACTTTTTTTAGGGTGGCACGCTGCCACCTGCTGGCTACGTTCGTGGTTAACATCGCGATACATAGTCACATCGCGATGTTAGACTGACGATGTATCGCGATGTGAAAAATGTAACATCGCCCAGGCCTAATTGTGGCATATTTTTCTTTCATTTTCGTTGTGTGAGTAATTGGTATTGAACTATATTTGTTCCCATTGTGTAGAAGGATACATTTCAAACTTCGCCTTGAGCTGTCAATAAACAGGCGCCAATCATCTGGAAATATTTAGGAAGACCCATTTTTCCCAGGATTCCAGTTTCCCAGGAGGACAAATCTCCCATACTTGAATGTATTTAATAGAAAAAAAACATTGATAGATAAGTGGATGTACAGTAAAACCTCGTTTATCCGGATCAGATTTGTAGACATTATTTTTATTTAATGTTCACATTACATAAAAATGTTTAACATTGATAGCAAGAACATAACTACAAGTATCCCAAATATTCTCTTTTTAGTCTGATTCAATGTACAGTTCCGTCATAGATAACAGTAAATTAATGTAGTAAAATGATTTTATGTTGAGTTTAAGAAACTTTCACTAGACTTACCAATTCTTTGTTAAGAAATGATGTGAAAAGTGATTTATATATTTTTTAATGCCTTCTAAACAATGCTATGTAATTTTGTTACAAAAGAAAGTAAGTCTTTTTAGTTAAGGATTTTGTATTACTTATTACCCATATTACCCGGATTATCCGGATTTTCAGTTGTCCGGATTGTCTATGTTCCCAGTAAGTCCGGTAAACGAGGTTTACTGTATCTAAAAAAGTAGAGCTGATAGAGAGAAACTGATTGCATATTTAGATTCAGCGCCCCAAATATAGATAGCTAAAATCAGTTCTAAAATCCTAGGCACACAAAGAAAATATTTTTTTAGACCTGTGATAATTAATCTTGAAATTTCAATATTTCACGAACTCAGGGGTAATTCTCAAATTTAGAGACTACGAAACGACACACACACACACACACACACAAACACTTGTATATATATATATATATACTCTGCTGGCCACCCAAATTGCAACACCAAGAAAGACAAGAGATATCACAACAAAATTTATTTTGTAGATAACATGTTGAACAAGTGTCAAATGATTAAATTTATAGACTTCTGTGAAGTGTGGTTCCTGCCAAAATCAGTAGCCATAGTAGCCGCCATTGTTGGAGATCACCGCTGCCACACGCCTCGGCATTGATTCAAAGAGACTTTGGATGAGTTCTTGGGGTACAGCAGACCAAGCGGCTTCCACACGTTGCCAAAGTTGATCTGCTGTGGCAGCTGGGGAGGGAATCTGGGTCAATCGTAGAGCAACCATGGACCACATGTTTTCTATCGGCGAAAGATCCGGAGAGCGAGGCGGCCAGGGAAGCTATTCAATCTGGCGATTCACGAAGAACCGTTGGACAATGCGTGCCACGTGTGGTCACGCATTATCCTGTTGAAATATGGCTGTGGGCAAGCCCTGAAGGTAAGGAAGGACAACTGGCTCCAACACCTCTGAGATGTAGCGCTGGCTGTTTAAAGTACCGGCAATGCGTACTAGAGGTGTGCGAGAGTGATATCCAATACCGCCCCATACCATAATACCCGGTGCAGGACCAGTGTGGCGGTGCATAAAGCAGCTGTTCAGCATCCTCTCTTCACGGTGTCTCCAGATTCGAATGCGACCATCGTGGTGTTGCAGACAGAAGCGTGACTCGTCAGTAAAGACAATTTCATTCCATTCTGCCGTCCACATCCTTCTGTCATCGCACCATTGGCGGCGGAAACGTCTGTGGTTCTGCGTCAAGGGTAGACAAAGCAATGGACGTCTTGCGGACAGACCACTCTGCTGTAAACGGCGTCGAATGGTACGCGCAGACACTGGATGATCCGTTACAGACTGCATGTGCTGTGCTATGGTTCGTGATGTGACTGAGCGATCCGTCACTGCCATGCGCACAATTTGCCTGTCATCACGTGAAGTGGTGCGCTGAGGTGGATGCGATCGAACACGCCGGTCCGTCGTACCCTCCTGCATCCAACGATCCAATATCCGCATTACAGTTGTTTGGTTTCGTCCAACACGACTACCGATTTCCATGAAAGATAATCCACAATCTCGGTAGGCCACTATCCTTCCTCTGTCGAACTCGGATACTTGATCAAAAGATGATCGCTGTTTTCGACGAGGCGTAATTGATCGTTTTTTGGAAAAATCCACAAGAAAAACACAATTGCCGAACTTGAAATCGTCGAAATCTCCAAGCCTTAAATAGCGCTTTGAAGTGGCGCCACAGGCGCACGTGATGTATGTCTGCGCTGAAATTCTAATCATTTGCATATCTCACCTCCGCTAATGCATGTTGTAAATTTCATGTTATATGCATGTTTCCTTCAGGGTGTTGCATTTACAGTGGCCAGCAGTGTATATATATATATATATATATATATATATATATATATATATATATAAGAGCTTGTCTGTTTGTTTGTCCGCTATAGAATCATAGACTGTTTCACCCACCGGGACCAAATTCGCACAGTTAATGTTTTGGACCCGAGAAACTTAAATCAGGAAAAACGAAATTTGGGGCTCAATTAGTTTTTTTAAATTAATTTTTTAATGGTTTTTGTGCCCGATAGAGGTGCGTCTACCCCCTGTGGTTTTCCCTCAACCAGCTGCGTTAAGAGGGGTGGTTTGAGAATGACGGGGGGGGGGGAATTCCAAGAAAGAGGGTTGGGAATGACCTTAAAATCAGACGAAGGTCCGCAGGCTCAAAGTTTCTTTTTTTCTTATTGTTTGTATATCATTTCAGTAGAAACGTGCTAAGCGCATTCTGTCTGGCCAGATGAACATGAAGAGCGGGAGTAGCAGCCCAGTATTTTTTTGATGGAATGCATGAAATATTTTATATCTATATATATATACCTGGGTAACGCCGGGCAATAATGCTAGTATATATATATATACACTAGTTATCAAAATTTAAGGAAACATCACAAAAAGAGGGATAACACGTTCAAAACTAGGCCAATCTGTTTAAAATTTGAATACGTTGTTAAGTAAAAGGTGCTGAACAATACTACATTATGCAAAATAGTGGTGCTGCAGTCGGAATACGTCATTTAAGAGGAGCAAAAATGTGCATGTCTCAGAGCAAGGTGGCAATTGTCGCTGCGAGGCTGAGATTAGAGATCTGGCAACCAAATTGTAAGAATGACCTCCAGGCATCATTTGACAGAAGAACTGAGTGGCGAGCTATTGGGAGACTAGAGGCAGGACAAAGACAGACAGAAGTTCCCTGATGGCTAAATCTGAGTCTGTCTGTGGTTCATAGAGTTTGGCAACAATTTATAACCACGGATTCGGCATCCATAAGGTTCAGCCAAGGACGGACATACGCTACGACGAGTGCCGATGTCTAATATTTGTCATTATGCGCACGAAGGAATAGAACCGCAACTCCGGCTGACTCAGATCTTCCCTCGCTGCAAGCTCCGACAGGTTGGTATCAACGTCAACCGTGCGTAGAAGACGTCCAGAAGGTGGTCTTTTTGCGAGGAGACCAGCCATTTGCGTCCCGATCACGTCACGCCATAGGCGGGAGCGTATGCAGTGTGCAGTCAACATGTTCACTGGATGCGTGATCAATGAAGGGCTGTTCTCTTTACGGATGAGTCCAGGTTTAGCCTCCAAAGCGATAGAAGGCGTATTTTGATTTGGGCAGAACCTGGAACTCGTTTTCATCCATCATACATCCGTGAAAGAGATGCATACGGATCAGGCAGTCTCTGTGTTTGGGGTGAAGTTCGGTAGGAAGTGAGAGCCGTTGCTCTTTCAAAGCAGTTGAAAGTGTGGCTAGTGTCCTAGGAGGAGGATTGGGTGCAGCTGTGGTACATAAAATATATTTGTTGGTCGCCGACATCAGTTGTGGCATTTAAAAATATTAAGATGACATAATAGCTGGTTATTCTAAAAAAGAAGAATGAAATGGGTGACAGACAAGAGTCTATACATTTAGAAGTACTTCGTAAATTTATTTAAAATAATCTAAATAGGTGAGGCTTAGGGCCGGTGGCTTAGTGCCGTTTACACGAATTTACATTGTAGATTTAGCTCAGCAAAGGAGGGTTAGGCGGCCAACATGTCTTCCAGTCGTTTCCTCGGACTACCTCCTCCCAGGGCGTCAGGAACCATAATCGTCGAGGCATCCTTCCTTGGCAGCGGCTACACGACATCTGTTTCTGCGATTTCAAACGCTGCTCCTGTGCTGGTGCGCTCACTTGACGTGAAGAGAAAAAACATCTGGAAACTGGCAACCCAGCGGTCGCCAGCAAACTCCGACAACGCTGTAATACGTGCTGGTTGCAGGATTTCATGAACATACCGCTGGGCTGTCATGGTGCCACGGAACATTACTAGGGGTGACCGTGTATTGTAGGCAATGGCAACCCATACCATCACACCAGCTGTGGGATGATTGAATCTGGATTCGTCGCTAAAGACGATCTGGTTCCATTCCGCTGCAGTCCAGTTTCCTCGTGAGCGGCAAAACCCCAAACGGAGACGCCGATGGGTGGGCGTCAAGGGCAGCACACGTAATGGTCGTCGCGATACCAACTGTCCTTCAGCCAGGCGCCTTCGTATGGTTCGAGAAGACACAGAGGCCCCTAGTAAAGGTGCTACCTGTGCCTGGATGGCGGCCGATGAAGCAGTTGGCTGTACGTGTGCATTTCTTACGATGTGGCGGACTTCTCGACGACTGGTCTGTCGAGGGCGTCCTGAGCCTGGTCTTCGTGTAGATGATATCTCTCGGGTCCACTGGTCCCAACACCTCCTCACAACACAATCAGAGCGGCCTAATGGACGAGCTACTTGCCTAGCTGACCACCCAGCTTCCATCATCCCGACGATTCTCCCCCTCTCAAACTGCGAAAACTGCTTATATTGTCTTCGAACACGGCGTAATGGCATGTCTATCTCAGCTCTTCCTTTGTAAATGATTCAGCACACTCAATCAAGCTTTGGATACCTGTTTTATACTCCACAGAGTACGATGTTCAACGCCCTCTACCGGCTATACGTAATGCGCAATCACGGTGCATTTCTAATCATTTGCATATCTCCCCGACATGTACCTTCATTGCAAGTTTCGTTACGATCTCGCAATTATTTCTTGGTGCTCTAATTTTTTTGTCCATCAGTGTATAAAGAAGAAAGAGTGTTAAATAACAGTAAAATTTTCATATTTCTGAAAAAAGGATTTTCATAACTAATGATGATTGAAAATAGAGATATGTTTATCGAGTATCATAGCTTATAAAACGTACCTGACCCCTTAAAAAATAGAATGTGGCGTTGAAAGAAACTGAAGTGGAAATAATTACTAAATATGAGGCAAAATACTGTGAATATTGGATAATTAGCCTTAACTCTCTGACGACAGAAGACCCATTTTGCAGCTCATCCCAAAGCACCGTTCCGGCCGAAAACGAGACGCATCTTTCCCTTCCCGCCCAGAATTTTCCTGACGATCTTACTGACATTTGTCAAGGTGGGTTTTTTCCCCACTTTTAACATAACGTCATAAAGTACGCCGGGATCGGTTCTAAACAATAAAATAAGATCGAACAGATAAGAGAACGACTCTGCTGTGATGTTGAACTGTTGCTAGAATGACTACTACCAGGCAATAGTGGAGGGAAATCTAGGAGAATTTCGGCCGGACGTCTGGATTTTCGAATGTTCGACCGGCTATTCTGTTTCGAGATTCAAAGGATTTTAAAGGTGGAGTAAATAGGTGCAATGTTTTAAGGGCATAAAAATAAGTGGAAAGAGCAGTTGAAACCGTTGATTTGCTACAACTGCTGGGGGATCAAGCATATTTTTGTGGCAAAGTATTATAAGAATAAAAGGTTGTGTAAGAAGTTTAGCAAGGATCCAAATAAAGAGGAATGTCATGGAGGAAGATTATGGTGTACAAACTGTTGGAAAGTTGACAAAGATAAAGAAATTGAGGAGTGCGATGCGTCGATGTATATTGATCTCTCAATGGATTTTTCCTGTCGTATTTATTATTAGGAGGTCTATCGGCTGTTTGCAAAGGCTTATTACGGTGGCACAGGAACTGTGGGTTAGCGAGGACGGGAAGCTGGCTCAGACTCCAATGTGGGCACTTGCTGTGTGAGGTGTCATGGGGTGTTTGAAGGGGTCTGGTACCTTTTAAAATCTACTCGACTTTTAAAATCTACGAGACTCGACAAACATATCCCTACTAGCCGCTGCGCGACCAGCATGGTCGCATTTAGTTTTATATTATCTTTTGCAAAACAACTCAATTGAAAGTAACATATGTAAGGAATGTTACCATTAACTTCCTGTCACCATAAATATACGTTGTTAAGGTGTAGTGGGAGCTCAGCCAAAAGATTTATAATCTTTGCTAAATTCACTATAAGGCTTATTTTAAAACATCGTGATTAAAAAGTGTGAATTTCCATTACTTCAGAACAGGGTTAAAGATAAGACTGAGAAACCCAACACCAATGAAATTAAAAATTACATCCCTCTCTGTATGTACAATATTTCAAAATTGAGATATCTACAATTTATCATTACATCAAATAAAAAATTGTTTTAGAAAATTTTTTTCACTGAAAAAATGGAGTAAAAATTCAGCAATTACTAAAATACAGTGTGGATTACATCATTCTCTGTATGTACTATTGTTCACTATTCAGATATCTTAACTTAATCATATAAAATAATAAATTGCTGGGAAAATTTCTTTACTTATAAATTAGAGTAAAAAATGAGCAAGTACTAAAATATAGAATGGATTACATCACTATCAGTATGTACTATTGTTTACAATTCAGATATCTCTACTTAATCATATCAAATAATAAACTGCTGCTAAAATTTCTTCACTTATAAAAGGGAGTAAAAAATCAGCAAGTACTAAAATATAGTGTGGATTACATCACTATCTGTATGTACTATTCTTTACAATTCAGATATTTCCACTTAATCATATCAAATAATAAGCTGCTGGGAAAATTTCTTCACTTATAAAAGGGAGTAAAAAATCAGCAAGTACTAAAATATAGTGTGGATTACATCACTATCTGTAAGTACTATTGTTTACAATTCAGATATCTCCACTTAATTATATCAAATAATAAATTGTTGGGAAAATATCTTCAGTTTTATAATGGGATAAAAATTCAGCAAGTATTGAAATATAGTGTGTATTACAATTATGATATTCATAAAACTTCTTGATATACACAGTCGAATATATCAGAAGCAGGAGATACTACGGTGACAGAGTCAAAAGAACGAACTTTAGATAAACCTACATACATGTGTCCATGACTAAACACTGGATTTAATAGGTCTGAACATATTTTGTCAAAAGATCATCGGTTGTAACAAATGTCGCCACTACACACACGCGGTTTTAAATTACGGACGGCCGCTAATGTTTACATCCGGTAGATGCAGCCGTTGCCATTCAGAGTGTAGAAATATCGTCGATTTTTGCGCCGCATAACTACGCGTTGTATATACAGTGGAATCTCGATCTATCGTTTTCGAAGGGACTGACTGAACTAAACGATGGATGCGGGAAAATGATAGATGCGGGAACATACAAAAAAGTATTAACATTTCTTAAAGTTTGATATCCCTAAAATATATTTATTCACATACATAAATGCATACATACCTGTAGTGTAAGTGAAGATAAAATTGCAAAGTTGTACTGAAATCCAAGATAATAGTAATAAAAAAAAGAAATACACGTAGGTGCACAGGAGTTTTGATACAAATAAAAGTATTTAATCTTCGTTTTTTTTTTGGCGGTTTTCTTTCCACAAGTAAACAATATTTTTTTCTGTGTTGCAAATTGCATTCCTTTCGGTATCGGTTATTGTGTGAGAGTATAAAGAAACGTCAGCCGTGAATCGTTTGTAACTAGAACCATTCCACTGCACTGGATGGGGTCCGACATAAGACCACTAGGAAGTTCTTCTTCCGGGTGAAACCCTCATCGGCCAGTGTAGAGTGCAGCAATTAGAAACTTTTCACACCCTAGACCAGGGGTGTCAAACTCAAAGGCTAACTTGGGCCAAACAAACAAGGTTTAACTATAGGTGGGCCGCAAAAAAAATTAATATTAATACAAACGTATGTTTATTTACCTAACTACAGTATTTTCAACATAAATATACGCATTTTGCTTAATAATAGCAAAAAAAGAGTATAATTAAGAGAACATTTAGCGAATTCTTCCTATATTATTATAATTCTGCGTCGGTATTTTAATATATATTATTGTGTGCAAATATATTGGCTGGGCCGGAAAAATGTTCGTCGCGTGCGGCGAGTTTGACACCCCTGCCCTAGACCAAACACCAGGGCGCCTCCATTCCAAGGTCAAGAGAAAAGCCAAAGGACAGCAGGAACCGCTCAGGTTGGCTGACTGTGAGCCATAGCTGATAAGAACAGAAATGTTGAATAGTCGGAGAATTTGGAATGAGTTTCCGAAAATAGGATACTTCAGGAGCTAAAGAATTAAGGAACACCAACGACGAACAAATAATGGGAGTGGTACGACCGAAACCAGGCTGAACAGGAGAGAACAAAAATACGATACCGTGCATCTCAAATGTTCTGTTTATTGTTTAATTAGAGGGTCATTCTAGCTCAATCCAGACATTTTTATTTCAGGTTCAGTTATTATGAAAAAACGATCGATCCGATAAATTAATGTAAAGCTGCGATTTTCTGAACGAATATTGCGAGAAAACGATGGATCGAGGAACGATCCATGCGGTCTGTTTTTGCTTGTTTTCTATGGAATTTATTCGGGACTGGATGAAATAAACGATGCATACGGGAAAACGATCGTTCGGGGATCAATCGATCGAGATTCCACTGTATATAGATTTTCAATAATCAGTAGTTATGAAACTCATTTATTCACAAATATGAAAATTCTACTGTGAGTTAAGCACTCTTTCTTCTTTATAAATATGTTTCTAAATTTTTTCTAGATTCAAGAAACAAATTTTTCATTGTGTAAAATTTCAAAAAAAATGTTTTTATCATTGTTATGTCGTACACATGATATCTCCAGAACAGTTGGCTATAATACCATGAAAGTTTATACATATGCAACATAAACGTGTATAATTCAAATGATCAATTATTATGGCATTCCTATTATTAAAATTTTAATTACGGTAAAATTTATGAAAAAAAAATTTTGAAATCAAAATATTTAAACAAAAAAAAAATTTATGAAGAACTAAGGCCGTCTGCACAAGGGGCAACTCAAAAGAAACTGATAACTGACTTGAATCACAAACCAGTCCGTTTTGAGTCGTAACCTATGTAATTGAAAGGAGCCACGCACACGGCGCAACTGGTTACAAACCCGTTGGACGGGTTTGTAACCAGTTGCGCCGTGACTTTTGATTTGAAAGTTGTTTCTTTTAAAGATATATTGCGTAACTTAATTTTAAAACTAAAAAAAATGTGTCTGATTATTAATATAGAGGTGCAAGACATAATATAGAAAAAAACAATGGTTGGAAATTTAAAAAAAAAACTTCTCTTTAAGCTAGAAAAAAATTACACTCATATTTTTAAAGACGGATGAATGTTTAATTAACAGCAAAATTTTCCTATTTCGGATTAAATGATTTTCGAAACTACTGAGGATTAAAAATGAGGATACGTTTGTCGAATCTCTTAGATTTTAAAAGGTGCCTGACCACTTAGGTGAACTTTAATGTAACCGTTTCTCGTTTTTATGTTCTTTGAAAATTGTAGAACATTAATATTGTGAATTCTTGGAATTGTATTGTCTACTTTATTTTTGCACGCTGGGTGTGTATAACTGTTTTGTTATGTTGTTAATATGAGTTATAGTAACCATTCCTTATGTATATGTGATATATATTATTATTGCCTTTTGGCGTTTCGTAAGGATATTGATTGTATGCCTAATATTTCCTTTGTATTAGTTTTGTTGTATTATAATTTGATTTTATTTGGTTGTATTTTCATGCAAACCTATTTATTGATGATTGTATTTATTATGTTTTTACTCATTTTGTAAACATCTGTAATCGGCATTACTGGTGTGGTTTTATTTTCTTTGTTTTTTAATAAAATTTCGTTGTTAAGGTTTAGGAAATAAGGTTTCATTGTTAAAATCAACGTATGGTATTTATTTTCACTTGGTGATCCCTTATGGGAACCTTTTAATATAATTGCTTTTAATCCCGTAATGTTTGTGTCAAAATGATCGATTGAATCAATTTTTGCCATTTAAAGAAATCTTCGGAAATACTTTTATGAATGGATCATAGAGCTTTGGATAGACATTAAAAATGTTTTAGTACATGATGGTGCAACAACTGAACAGTAGGCAAATGCAGGAGTTTTAGAGCACACAATAATAACTAACTCTTTATTTAATGATTCTTTAGTTTTTGCGAGAAGCGTTTATGCGATGACTGTGACTTTTGATAGATCATCATGAAATACATCTTAATGAGCAAAAAGGATCCAGTGCACTTGATTATCAATACGATTACAACGATATTAATATATTTTATAATATCATCGAATACAATTCTTACCTTCATCAATTTTTCTAGCCATGGTTCATAAAGTAACAGGATTATCGCTAAATAACAAAAGTTACCCTGAAAACTAACCACACAACTGCTGATAGGACTGTTCTATATCCGATTATGTTACCGAAAATCTGTGAAATTATAAATGAGGATATTTCAATGGTAACAAAGTAATGAAGTTTTTCCACGGTGTTTCAAATGCACGTGAAAAAATAAAATTAAATACATTCTAAAAAGACTTACAAAGTAAGTCAAGTTCGCTCAAATAAATCAAATACTGCTTTAACTATAACATTGTGTTCTAACACGTAAACAAATTTGGAAAAAATAATAATCAAATTTGAAGTAACTCCCCCTTAGAGTTAAAAAAGGGCAAAATACATGATTTTTAAAAAATACTATTCATGGATAGTGTTAACAATACTGTGTAGTGCAATTCAATAACTTGTGTAACTAATATGGAACTGTATTCCATACCTAGATCGTTAATCTATCTGCTTCGTTTAAATCTTATTTATAGTTTGCCTTCCTCGAGTTCTGGAAGACAAAATTTGTTCGACCATATCTTTAATATCACGTGTTTTTTCACTTTTATTTTATTTGCTACATGTTCAATATCCTTGACAATTGAATTAGGAAAAGTATTTCCCTTAAGTTCTCCAGATTTTATAGCAACAGGTTTCACACTTTTGTCAGGAATAGTTTTTAGATTTCTGCTTACTTCATATTTTATGTCGGCGAAACGTCGTATAAAGCAAATCAGTGCACTGAAGTCCAAATATTTTAATCGCAAAATATTTTTCTGGGCAATATTCAGTACATTCATCTGTGCTATAATTTCTTTACTTAAGATATCAATACCTGCTTTCGATGCAAATTATCCAACTGCAAGCTCACTTTTGTTTGGATTTCAATTCAATTCACCGATTGGAAATTTAATAATCAGTATATTATACCTATACATATACGTTACAGGGATTTGCATGACTATGAATACTTTTTGTATATTTTACGTAAATATTTGCTTACAGAATCTTTACAATTTACAACTCTTTAAAAAATTACTATTTTCGAATGATATTCCGAGTTACAGATACCTATTGCACGCATATATGTCTATAAAGAAAGGAGTTGACAACACCAATTACAATTTTTCGACAATGTTGTTTGTGTTCTTACTTTTCAATACAGTTAACTTGTTTGTGACCTACAACCTCATGCTTAACAGCATACGATTAAAGGATATTTTTAATGTGACGTTTGCTTGTTTAGTATCAGCGAACAATATGTTTTCCTTCATAGTTGTATGCTGTGTGGCAAGCAGAATGTCCAGTATGTCATCTGAAATCGCAGAAGAAGTCAGTCATCTCCTTGAAAATCCCGGGGATTCTGATTTCAGTCACTCTATGTTCTTCAGATATATCGATAAAGAACTGACCATGACGATATCTGGTGGAATCCCTATCAAAAAGAATTTTGTCCTAGTATATATGGGAACTGTCATAACGTATATCACATTAATAGACACTTTACGCCGGCAGCAGGAAAAGACTTAAGAAGAAATAAATTTGTAAGTAAATTAAAAATAATATGTTTTTTAAGGTATCCGTACATTTTTTGAAACGGCGTTTTCGATAAATAAAAAGTCGATTTTCCATGTATGCAATAATATGAAATCCTAATATTTTATCTTTGTAATTCTGTTTTTATTGTGTTTCTATCTTTACTAAGAGCCAAGTGGCAGCTATTTTAATGACAGTCTAAGAAATTGTCGACAGTTGTCAAAGAATTTTATATCCGGTAGTGAAGATGAATTCTTCATCGCTTCTCTTTACGCAAAACATCCTAAAGAAAAAAGTCATACTTGAAATGCCTTAGAATATTGAATAGTTGCTCTTCAAATGTTTGTAAAATAAATATAAAGCTACCATCGTTGTAGATTAATAAGTTGTTTTTTTTACATTGGTATGAATTGCAAATGA
This sequence comes from Dolomedes plantarius, assembly GCA_907164885.2. Taxonomy (NCBI): domain Eukaryota; kingdom Metazoa; phylum Arthropoda; class Arachnida; order Araneae; family Dolomedidae; genus Dolomedes; species Dolomedes plantarius. The sequence goes on along the minus strand of OU015490.1, from coordinate 205,139,638 downwards.
CAATGACTTTTAAGCATTTTTTCTGTACTAAAACTGTTACAACTTATGAGATAAATAAATTATTATCTTGAGAATAATATATTTCCCGGCGATAATCCTTATCTTTATTCTTCAATTTATGAAATACTGATAGAATTGTTTGTGTTTTTGTTATCATTTTTTGAAGAAATGTCAAATTTTCACCAATTTTTTCCACTTCCAAAAATTATTTTAATGTAACAGCTAAATTTTTTTTATACCAAAATTGTTCCAAATTTTAACTTACATGACATTATGAAACATAGATGAAAACAAAAATAAAAACAATTAAAAACATCACCTCCGAAGGTGTACGGATACCTTAAAAGTTCATTAGTCGACTGGAGAAACGTTCTTTAATATGTCGCAGGAATATATTTGTCAGTTAGACGTTAAGCTGAGATTAATCTAGCAATAATATGTTTCTTTTATTTTCATAAGTCCTTTATAATTGAAAAATATGAAAGCAAAAATAATATGGCTTAGAAATGCTTATCTGCTTGAACTCAGAAATAATATTACTTTATACTCATGTTTAACTGAAACAACAGTTATTATCGTAACAGAAGAAATTACGGATTACTAATCCGTAATAAAAATCTTAAAAATGTTTTAAAAATCTTAAGCTGCTCAGTGGTAAAGTGTTTAACGCAAAAGCCTACTAAAACGGGGTTGTGGGTTCAAATCCCATATAAAACTATGTATGTACTATTCAGGGATAAAAATCCCAAAAGAGGTCTCGAAGAGGAGGCAAAAGAGTCTCGAAAGAAGTCCTTTAAAAAACCTGCTGTCCGTCACCGGTGTGTCTCGCCTGCAAAAATATAGTTCTTGAATATAGGTGTGTGTTCTTTCTTCTGTTAACTGTATTATCTTCTCATGGACACCGGACTAGGGTGTCTTGTTACTGTACCTGAGGCATAAAATCAACAACATAAAAAAAAAATTTAATGACTGGAAGACAGATTCATTCTCTATGATAAAGAATGATTGGATGTGTATGTGTATCCATAAACTTAAACTACAATTCAGAACTATTCATACTCATTTGGAAAAATTGTGCGAAAAGGCAATATACCCAGTGAAAACTCATGGTATTTTAACCAAGTCAATAATCAGACTTTGTCACATTAACTATGCGCAGAACTAGAAAGTTTAATCACCAGCCTTTAATTTAAAATCATTTCACTGAACGTAAAAAAAAGCTTATCGTGTTCTCGTTTACGTGCTTATAAGATTTGAGGCAAGCAGGCTCTTCAGACGTCAAGGTGGCAAACAAGATGGTTAGAATTTCTGTTTTGCATTTTACGGTGACTCTCTAATTTGCTTTACGAAATGGTTTTACGAAAAGTCCGAAAATCTTCAGAGAGTGGAATCATTGAGTGAAGGTTTATGAAAGATTTTGTGTGGATTTGACTCTGTTCTAATAGTTTCCTGAAAGTGAAATCATCGTGTGAAGTTTTAAGAAATATTATATGTGGACTGGACTCAATTATAATACTGCCATGAAGATTATTGTCTAGGTATATCAAACATGAGAGTTTGTAACAATATGTTTATAATGGATTGATTGGGGTTATTAATTATGATACCCGATGATATGATTGACATATGTAGAATTAAGTACTGCGTTGTGTTTTTTTTTGACAAATCATTACAGACCATCTGATTGATATAATAATGGATACATTTATTAATTGGAATCATGTAAAGCATATTTTATACATTATGTTATTACAAATAATCACGTCATTTACAATTTCATTCAATATCATTATACCCCTTTTCATTTTTTTACTTCCTACAATACAATTATCACTCTAGTAATTTCTTATCAATTATTAAACCTTTACTGTCGTATAGGGCCTGTCCTGACTTTATTTGGTTTGGACGTGAATTCGTATTTTATTTGTGGTAGTACATTTTATGTTATCAAAAGGGGTAGTTGTGTGCGTTGTGTTTAGGTATTTGGTTGAATAGCACTCCAAGTTCTGGACATTATTGGCCTACGAACAGATTATAAAAGTTTAACCAACAATCTTTCTTCATAATTAACGGAAATCCACTCATTAACGAATTCAAGTTTTCTTTAACACAAACTAATAGTTTATTTACAATTACATATTATTTACAGTTTATTAAAAAAAGAATTATTTATGTTCATATCCTCAATCCTTACATTTAATCATTTACCTACTACTTTACGAGGTGCAGGGAGCATACGAAAAAAACTACTCATACACAAGTATTTATCAATAACCCTAACTTTCCCTTTCCACACTCAAGCATTAAATTTTAAATGACTAGGGACTGAATGTATCAAAAATTATATTTCACTCACTCTATTTCGCAGGGGCAGGATAATCATCGAAACAGCAGGGTTGCGGTTCTCTCCCTCCGAATCGCACGTTCACTTTATTGAATATCAGCTCGCTGTGGTCTGGAAATTGGGGGGGTCTTGCTTCACAGGAACGTCACTGCTTCTTCCTTATGCCTTCCGTATTTGGTCTCCGGAGTTCGGTGAAGTCTAGCCGCTCTCTTCTGGATCCGGTGCTCGATATTTTCTTGGATCCTGCGAGTAAGGTCCGGGAACTATGTCGACCGGTTGTCCTTATGCCTCGGAAGTCGGGTCCTCTCCAAATAGGAACGTAGGATCGGGCCAGCTCGCCCCGACCAAACTCTAACGCTTCTCTCTCTTGACTCCTTTTTCCTTTTTTCTCTCTCTCTCCTTTCAATTTTCTTTCTTCAAATCTGATTGGCTATATTTTTCACAAACTCTCAAGATTTCACCCATTCAGGAAAGTCCCAATTTACTCATTCGTTAGTGACTTAAACGTCTCCTGTTACGTCATCTTTTACGCCGCCGATGGCCACACACATCGATCACTTACGCCGCTCTCATATATTCAGTACAAAAGGGCATTCTAATTTAACGTCGCAACCGGCGCCTAACTTGCTATCTTAGTCTACCATCTTCGAGACCTCCCATGTAGACCGCACACCTACCTCCTATCCGAAATCAATGTAATGAAGCAAGCCTTTGATTTTAAATTCTTTCTACATTTAATTTTCTTCTTCTTAAAATTGAAGGCGCATCATTACATTTACTACAATATTTTCTCATTTAATGGATTTTATAACCCGGTCATCAACTCATAATAAATTATATATTAACACACAGAATTATATATTAATACATCAGATGCGCTCGCGTCGTCTTGGAATCCTCCTTTCAAACCCGTTCTATGGTTGAGGCACGCTTCCAGGGTCCGTAAATCCAGCTTGTAGCATACGGTAGGTCATACTGCTCAGGCGATTCGATTCTTGGGATGGGGCACTCTGCTTCCACTTGGTCGGCCGGCTATATTCTTTCATAGAATCAACTAATCTCGATGTTAGTCACTGCCTAGTATTTACGCTTTGGGGACATCGGTGCAAATAAAGCGTCAAGCTATATTCATTTATAATACGCTGGCTAAGTTTCATCTCGAGCTTTCTCGTTAACTCGTCTAAAGTTAACTCGTCGGCTCCTGCCTTTAACTACGGGCTAAGTGTTCGTCCTTGCTGCTCCTCGGTCGTAATAACTTTTTAGGATCCCCGCATCATCTGATCTTCCTCCGTTCTCACGGCTCTTTCCCCGTGCTCCAGGAACTACATATGTTTTCGTTCACCTTGTTTTTTGACTAAGTCATATATTCGTCCCATCTGCAATCTCTTTTCTGTGCTGTACCTTTTCTACCATTAATTGCTTCTCCACCTAGACATCACACCTTGCGGCGTCTCTTTTCATCCCATAATTGCCTTTTCACGTCTTACTTCTTTAGAATCTAGCTAAGTCCATCGCTTATTCATCTCCTGTGTTCATCAATCCTCATTGCAGTCTTCCCCGTATATTTATCCCCTTAAACTTCGTTTGTTCGCGCTTGCCTCTTTATATTTCATTATTTTCCTTCTCTAATTTATTTCAAATGTTACGCTTACTTCCCCGTAACAATGTTCAAGATGTCTGAAGGGCATTAATTATTTCATTGAAAAAGGTTGATCAATTTTAAATAGTGAATACCTTTAAAAAAAACAATGACATATAGTTTATTTTAATCATCAAGATGATAATTCTAGGGATAAATCTTTAAAAAAGGACAAATTAATGTTAAACATCTGAATTTGACCAACTTTTTGAATTTGAATGATTGTTTTTATTTTTTTAGGGACACCCATATATACTTTACCCGACAGGAAATTTTAACTTTCTTTCTTTGTAATTAAGTTAACGTGTCCCACTGGTATCTATATTCTATTCTTAAAATTAGATTGAATACTGAAAACATTAGTTCTAATTTTTTCTCTTGCATTTTATACTCTTTATACAATCAGTTCATTACGCTTCATAATTTTCTACCTGAGTTTTAAAGAAGAGTAAAATTGCAGTTTATTATTTGACAATTAGCAGATAAGGGTTTTTTAAATTCTCCTTCTTGAAGTATATATTACTGAATAATTATGAGTTTTAATGGGGATAAAAAAAATTTTAGACGAGAATAATGGCTAATTATCCCAGAAAATAGACAGTTAAAAATATTTCAAAGGCTGCCTTGCATTTTATGAATTCTATAGTGTATGTTTCTCTAATAGAGTGACAAAGGTTTGAAGACTGGTATGTAAATTGATACAAAATAGGTGTCAATGATATAAATGATACAAAATTGGTGAATGATAGGGAAATTTATCGGCACCAATAATTAGAAAATTTTAGTTTGAGTAAATGATTAGGAATTAATGATGAGAAATGGGGAATGGCACGTGATAATCAAATTAAATTTGCCCACCAGCAAAATATCCTTGACTTCTCACCTTGACTTCTTCCCTGCAAATCTTGGTGATATCAGTGAAGAGCAGGGTGGAAGGTTCCATCAAGACATCAAGGAAATGGGAAAAAAGTACCAAGGAGGATGGAACGTTAACATGACAGCGGATTACTGCTGGATATTAAAAAGGGACGATCCTCAAGCTGTCCATAGCAAGAAGAGCAATAAAAGAAGTTTTAATGTGAAGCGAAACCTCTCCTAGAAGGATTTTGACTCTATAGTTATGCATTATTTTCATTATTCTGTTGTGTAAATGTATATAGAGTTTCTATACTAAGGGGGCACTCTACTTTGTATTTTATACAACATACTGTTTATACATGAAACAATGTTTATTGAATTCGTTGCACATATAATTGGCTTTTACAGCAATAAGCATGCGTACTACTTGTACGGAATGTATAAACACAGCTTTCAAGAACAATATATTTTTATACTCACGAACAGTAAGTCAAACCAGCAGTACTGCCATGTAAACTTCTGGCCCGCTAAGCACTAGCGCAGGATAACACCTTTTCAACCTTAACAACCTCTTCTCTCTATTAATGACGCTGCATGGTATTTATACTAAGCGCGTATGCCGAAATTAGCATATCTAGAGCAGCTTCTTTAATTCATTCACTCAAAAGTTCGATTCTTGTGAATCGAATCTTGTGTATACCTTACACTGGCCTCCCTCGAAAAAAAAATTAGGTAACTGAGGTCTGAACGGCTTCAGTTAACTAATTGAAAACGCGTGCAGGTCTGACTTTTGACATAATGGGTGGCAAAGTCAAAAAAACCTTCCACACGTTGTGTGGAGGAAAAACGCCACTACCATTTTACAAAACTAACCCCGAAGGGTCCAGGTGACACCATCAAACAGTGGATTTGCAGAGTAGCGGATACTGGGCTGCCAACTGCGCCCTAAAATATCTATTTTAATTAAAAGTGACAACACAATTGCACAGCATGACATTTCTTGACTGTATCTGCTCTCCCCCAATTTATAATGTACATGTGTTATTTTTTTGTGAAGTTAGTACATTAGTGGTTAATTGGTATATTGTGCAGTATGTATTTTTTTCCTAGTCACTACATGTCCCCTTCAAAAATTTATAAAACAACAGTATGCCTTTTTTTTTCAGTGCCTCACCACTTCCCCTCAAAATGTTTACAGTATATACACTGGGGGAACTGCAAACCAATTTGGTTCGGTTTTATTAAAGGGGGAGTTTGAAAAAGATAATTGATACAAGACTTGTTCATGAATGCAGCAACTTCCTTGCACCAGTCTGTCCAATCCGTGAACCTCTCTTGATGGTCGCAGTCCTAGTGAAGGGGTTCGTTGACCGTGTGGGCATCCTTCGTGCAGCAGGTCGTAGGTCCTGAGGCGCTGGTCCGGCTTGACGATGGACAGGAGGTCTCTTGGGAGGAGGCCAACCTTGCTGGGCGGCAGAAATATTCCGTTTCCTGTACTTATGCAAAGGAACTTTAAAATTGTCATTCTTCCTTTTGATAACCTTGTGTACCTTATCAGCGACGCATTCATCCTTTGATGGAGTTTTTGTAATGCACACTTTACCTTTCTTCGTACTTTTGCTTGTATCGGTATTAGATTTTAATGCAGATTCTATTTTGTCAAATTTATACGCCGCACCAACGTGTTTAGTTACTGGCTTTATCTCTCTACTTGTGTCATGTTTTTCAACAAACTGACTCTGTTTTTGGTATTTGTGCTTATACGACTTCTTGTTTACCGCCTTAAATACTTCAGTATTTGCAGTTTTAACGCTGGAACCTGAAGGCGCTTTTTCACGTTTTTTATCCCCCTTAACTTTAGTTTTATCCTCTTTTGACGAAAAAGTCTCTTTGAAACTTGCGACATCAGAATCGTTATCATTTATATTCGTTAACACTGCTTCAGTTTTAGGAAGATTAAGCTTTTCGTACTGGTGCGTTTTAATACAACCTACGTCTATAACTTCCGAAGCATCAGCTAAACTACTTACAGTATAATTCTGTGTCAACTTTTCATCCTGACTCTCAGTATGGTTTTCATGTACTTTATTTAAAACCATATTATCAACCTGGCCTACACAATCCTCATTCGGCTGGGAACTTGAAATAATATCATCATTACCTAGCGAGTTCCTAATATCGTTTAAAGAATTTTTATTATCGTCAACTAATAAGTATTCACTAACTGCCGTAACGCATACTTCGTCATCTACTAAATTTCCTTCATTAACAGATGTGTGAATATCATCTAAAATATCAGGTATAGCATCAATAATATCAGGTATAGCATTAATAGAAGTGTCAGATGATTTATTTTCTAAACCACTAGCATTATTATCGGCACTATTTTCAGAAATTTGTACTGGAATTACCTCATCATTCCAGCTAGACTCACTTTCTTTATAAGCCACAAAAATACCCCGACTTTCACTATTCTCAAAATAATGATTACTGCTCGGACAAAATAATACATTTGACCACACAGTTTCAACAGGTTGAACCATATCATGTGAATCAACTTGCCAGTGCAAGTAAGGTGCTTGCATTTTATTTACTTTAAGTGCACTAATTTCATTATCACGCCGTGCGCTTCTATTATTTTGCCTGCGGTACTGCTTACGCTGCTGGTTTGAAACACGCGAAAAATTTTGGCGCGGGTGTATAAAACTTCTCGTACCTGTATGACGGTGAGGGGTAGCGAAGAAATGCCTATTGTCATATTTAGCTAAAGCTTGAAGGAGGGTAACCTTACTTGTAATTGTTTGATTATCTAAAAAATCTTGAACACTTGGCTTCAAACGTTGGATAACTATTTTTAAGATTATCGCTTCCGTCACCCCTTCTAAATATTCCTTACACTTGGAAATCTTTTCCATAGCAAAATCTAATGCAGACTGACCTTCACGTTGCCTTAGCGTATAAATTTCCGCTTCAATTTCACTTTGATTAAAGGTCTTTGGAAAAACACTAAGAAACTGTTGCTTGAATGACAAATAGTCAAAAATCAGATTACTGCTTTGCATGCATGTGTACCACTGAAATGCACTACCTCTTAAAGCGGCTAGAGCAATTTTAAGTTTATCCCCCTCTGGGGTGCATTGTTAATGAAAGTAATGCTCAATTTTCTTTAGGAATTGGCTTGAGGGGCCGCCATTGAAGGTGGCTTCGAATGGCGCAAAATGCTGAACCATAATTACCCGAGGAAAATCTCCAGCAGGATTTTGTTCTACAACACTCATTTTTAAATAGTATAGAAGTACTTGCAACAATTTTATCAATATAAGTTCACAGTACACAGTTTAATTTCAATTATGTTGTTCGTTACAAATGTAACGCTAACTACCAGGGTATATATATCTTTCGGGCGCCAGTATAGAGTTTCTATACTAAGGGGGCACACTACTTTGCATTTTATACAACATACTGTTTATACATGAAACAATGTTTATTGAATTCGTTGCACATATGATTGGCTTTTACAGCAATAAGCATGCGTACTACTTGTACGGAATGTATAAACACAGCTTTCAAGAACAATATATTTTTATACTTACGAACAGTAAGTCAAACCAGCAGTACTGCCATGTAAACTTCTGGCCCGCTAAGCACTAGCGCAGGATAACACCTTTTCAACCTTAACAACCTCTTCTCTCTATTAATGACGCTGCATGGTATTTATACTAAGCGCGTATGCCGAAATTAGCATATCTAGAGCAGCTTCTTTAATTCATTCACTCAAAAGTTCGATTCTTGTGAATCGAATCTTGTGTATACCTTACATGTAAACCATGGCATCTTTTATCTGTTTATTAAAATTTAGAACCTTTAGAAAAAAGTACAAAATTGCATTAAATTGAGTTTTTAAATACACACCCGTTTTGTGAGATAACCTGACGTGAGAGAAAAAAATGGATTTCATTTCTGAAATTAGCACTGAAAAATACATAGAATTCAGTTATCAAAGTACAAACAACTTTGAAAAATATTTTTTTTTGCAGACCTGCGTTATCGTAACAGAAGAAATTACGGATTACTACAATTGACGGTTTAGAAATATTAAGCTGCTCAGTGGTAAAGTGTTTAACGCAAAAGCTTGCCAAACCAGGGTTGTGGGTTCAAATCCCGCATAAAGTACGGATGTACTATTTAGGGATAAAAATCCCAAAAGAGGTCTCGAAGAGAATGCAAAAGAGTCCCCGTCTCGAAAGAGGAGCTTTAAAAAACCTGCTGTCCGTCACCGGTGTGTCTCGCCTGCAAAAATATAGTTCTTGAATATAGGTGTGTGTTCTTTCTTCTGTTAACTGTATTATCTTCTCATGGACACCGGACTAGGATGTCTTGTTACTGTACCTGAGGCATAAAATCAACAACATCAAAAAAAAATTAATGACTGTAAGACAGATTCATTCTCTGTGATAAAGAATGATTGGATGTGTATGTGTATCCAAAAACCTAAACTACAATACAGAACTATTCATACTCATTTGGAAAAATTGTGCGAAAGGGTAATATACCCAGTGAAAACTCATGGTATTTTAACCAAGTCAATAATAAGACTTTGTCACATTAACTATGCGCAGAACTAGAAAGTTTAATCACCAGCCTTCAATTTAAAATAATTTTATTGAACGTAAAAAAAAAGTTTATCGTGTTCTCTTTTACGTGCTTATAAGATTTGAGGCATACAGGCTCTTCATACTTCAAGGTGGCAAACAAGATGGTTAGAATTTCTGTTTTGCATTTTACGGCGACTCTCTAATTTGCTTTACGAAATGGTGTCAAAGCTGCCAAGCAAATTCTTTAATTTTTTTCTGTTTATTATTTTTTTTGAGGAGGGGGCTAAAAAGACTAAACTAAATTGAGGTTAAGTCATCGATCAAATTCTACAAATTAAATGCTCATTCCCTGAATATCTTCTTAACCCTTCCTGTAGTTAGAATTCAAGTAAACTGGGGAACGGCAGAGTCTAGCCCCTTCTATATTTGCCACTCTTTGATGGCTCTAGCCTATGCTTCAACATACAAACGACCCAGGAATAAAAGTCGTTAAATCAGATGACTTATCCGTGAAGGGATGTACCAAACCTCATCTAAATGTGTAAAGTCCAAAAATCTTCTAAAAGTGGAATCATTGAATGAAGGTTCGAGAAATATTTTGTGTGAATTTTAGACTTAGTTCTAATAGTTTCCTCGACATCTCCTGAAAGTGAAATCATGGTGTGACGTTTTAAATATTATTATCTGTGGACCGGACTCAGTTATAAAACTGCCATAAAGCTAATTGTCTAGGTATATCAAACATGAGACTTCGTAACAATATTTTCATGATGTTTGAACGACATTGCTTATTTCATAGAAACATATTCCTTAATTTTAAATAGTGAATACTTGATGGAAAAGAACAACCTTAGATTAATTTTAATCATCAAGATTACAATTCTATAGATGAATCTTAAAAAAGGGCAAATTGATTTTAAAGATCTGAATTTGACCAACTTTTTGAATTTCAATGACCGTTTTTTTTTTTTTTTAATGACACTCACATTTACTTTACGCCACAGGAAACTTTAACTTTCGTGTTTTTCTGAGTAATTTAACGGTTCCCACTGGTATCTATATTATATTCGAGAAATTAGATTAAAACTGAAAACAAATTAGTTTTTAAGTTTTTTAAAGTTTCAACCACAGTTTTTTTAATGTTATGTCATTGCATGCAGATTTGCATCTTTATATTAATGATTATACATTTTTTTTTTGTTTTAAAATTAAGTTATATAATACATCTATAAAATGACCAACTTTTTTTTCCCAATGCGGAGGCACTTGTCGCGAAGACATTCGCCTATAATTCACCGCAGTTTTGCTGGCCATTTTATTATGGGGGCGCCATATAGGCAGACCAGCATTGCCCTCTATGAAGGGACGACACAAACGGAGGCATTTTAGTGGCGCTTCGCCAGGATTCGATCTGAGCACCCTCAGCACTAAAACCAGCGCGCTGTACCACAAGGCCGCCACGGCCCTAAATGACCAACTTTGAAATGAAAATTTATAGTTCTTCATTGAAAAGGAATAAAAAATTTTTAATTATTTTTTTTTATATATTTAACTGTAATGAAAATATTTATAATAGAAATGGCATAATAGTTGGTCATTTTAATTATACATATTTATATTGCACGAGTTTAAAATTTCTTGGTATTCAGCAACTGTTCTTTGCATATCTTGTGCACAATGACATAACAATGAAAAAACAATGGTTGAAATTTTAAACAATTAAAACATTTTTCTTCAAGCTACAATAAAATTATAGTCCTATTTATAAAGAAGAAATAATGTTAAATTTACAATAAAATTTTCATATTTCTGAATGCATGTTTTTCATAACTTCTGAGCATTGAAAATAGGGATATGTTTATTCGATCAGTCTCTTAGCTATTAAAAAGTACCAGACCCCTTAAATAAAATAACACTAAGAGTGTCACCTAAATGTCAATTCATACAAAGATTTACTAAACGAAAGAAAGTAGGTCTGCAATCTAGAATTGAATCTAGAATTCATCCGCAAAATAAAAATATCTGCAAAGACAAATTGTAAATAAGGCTTGAAATATTTCTGTGTTTTTTGTGTAACTACTTTAGATTCTGATACAGGCTCTTCAGTACTCAAACCTTATCACAAATTATCATTTCGTATATCATAGCAGCCAAGGTGTGTATGTCCCTTATTACTAAATATCATTCGTAACTATAATGGGAATTTTTCTGAAATTCTTTTTCTGAAATTAAAATTAACATTGGTTATTGAAGTCTACAATTGAACTCTTCTTAATTTATTCTTAAAATTCAGAAAACTGCAAAGACACAGTCCAAATAAGGCTTATAAATATTTCTGTGCTTTATGTGTAACTATTTTAGTTACTGATATATGCACTTCAGTACACAGAAAGTAATACAAATTATCATTTGATATTTCATACAGACCAAAGAGAGCATGTCTCCTATTATTAAACATGATTCTTAACTTTACCAAGTATTCCACATTTACCTGTGGGATCGAATTCCACTGTTGGCATGGATGTTTGTAGCCGTTCGTAATTGTTTTTAAACTTTAGGTCCTGGTCTAATTAGCCTCGTGTAGCAAAAGCTGAACATAGCTCTACCACCCACGAATACAATGCTCATTCCTCAGAATCTGGAAGCATATATTAAAATTACACAATAAGGCCTGTTTTTTAGCATATTTAATATAGAATTACGGAGGTCTAGTTCGTCCATTTTGTGTTTTGTCACTCGCTTTAGTATTTCCCCGGATATGCTTGGGCTTTCCTCATTATAGTGTACATATTTGTATTTAATTTCAAATAAAATTGCTAGTTGGTACCCGTCAAAATATGACGGCTGGATAGTAAATAAATGTACTAATACACAAATTATACTCAACACATCATTACCAGAAATTGAAAATCATAATATAAAGAAAAGAGATTTACACTTTAAAAAATTACGATTGAACCCAATAAAAGAAATAAGGTTACTCAATGACAAGCTAAAAACGGCATGTGTACTCAGTAGCTCTGAAACTCAGTAAAATGCTCAAAATCATAATACTAAAAATAGGGAAATACACATAAAAATTTACTATTGTACATAACAAAAAAATATGACTCTTCAAAGACAGTTTATCATAACTAAAAACTGAAGAATAACTTCATGAAGATTCACACCATACAAATAAGCAAAGCTACTATCAAAGAAACAATTTCCGTCAGGTTTAATTCTATATCTCACAAACACAATTAAAATTAAAAATGGCAGAGAGAGAGAGCAAGAGAGATACCTCGGAATAAAAAAATTAACGTGTTTATGTGGCCTCGTGGACAGTAAGAATGAAAATCCAGATTAAAACATGTCACTGAGCATGCGCAGAAACAAATTAAAGTATTTATGCGTCTCCCGCTGGTGAGTATCTAAAGCGATATTTAAATATGTCACTGAGCATGCACAGGGGGCAATTTTTAATTATAAATTATCATTAATTCATAGATATTGTGATTACAAAAACCAAATTTGACACACCTATAGATTAAAATCTTCCGTTTAAGACCAAAATGAAGTAAATGAGTGAAGTACTTTTTTCTCCGGACTGCCCAAAGCAACTAAAAGGAATAGATTTTCAGTCGTAATTTACAGCCTTATTACTTATTGTCTGTATTTATTGTTTATCACGTAGTTCGAGATACGACCTTTGTTCAGTGTGAGATGTTTTAATGATATTGAGATGGTTACTTCAATCATAAAAGATATATACATATGCTTTTACATAAGAAAAACAATGTATACAAATAGTTTGGAAAAATTATTAGAACATCACGTAAACAATTTTATTGAGTTCATTAAAAGAACCCTGTATTAGTAAAACCTTTTAAGAGAATCGCTTTCTATTACTTGTTGTTCGTGTCAAAGTGATCGATTAAAATACAATTTTCGGCACTCAATGTGTTACTAAAATTAATAATACTTTTGTAATCTTGGCATGGAGTAACACCGCATTATAAAGCTACCATTGTTCTCGAAAATTTCAAAAACTATGACGTGTTTGTGAAACTTTTCAGTTGAGATCTCTTTTGAAATGATCAAGAACATGTGAGAAGCGGTCGATTTAAACAGTCTCTCCAGTGATATACACATTATATGAAGATACTTGTTAATCAACATATATAAATTTTCTACTTGCATCTTTTATTAAATACTATACCCTTAAAGAAAAGTTCAAAAAAGATTATCTATTGACTCCACTTCTTTGGACAGAAAAAGGAAACTGTTTTGTGCATGAACATTGAAATGTCAAGCACTTTCAACAATTTTTGCTACTATGATTGAAAAATTGATTGGATCGACAACGCAAAGATATAAAAGTGTAAATGAAATATAAGAACAGAATTACTGATTGTACTGTTCCATATTCGTCTTTATTATCCAGAAAAAAAGAAATAATAACTGAGAAAATTTCACTACTGCGAAACTTTATCAATGTTTCATAACCAAGCAAAGAGATATTTTATGCATATAAATGATTCAATAAATTTTGTCAAGTAAGCAAAATATTCTTTTAATTTCAACATGATATTCTAGCATTACATAAGATTGAAATTTTTAAATTCAAATTTGATGATATACACTCTTCAGGTTAAAATAGAAGTAAATGCACTAAATTCAATGTAGTTCCCTCATTACTATAATAAATTTTATTATAATAACTGTGGCAAATGTTTAAAAGATATGCATCTAATTTGAGATATAGGAACCAATCCTCTGCATATCAGGGATAATTTTTCCTGTCATAGACAATTCGACAAATATAATTAGCATTTTAAAATATTTTTGCTGCTGTAATCGAAAAAGTGGTTTGATTATTACGAAGCAAAATATAAATAAATCAATAAATGACATGTAAGCACTTGACTATTGATACAACTGTTCTGTTTTCCTTTATATTAACGAAACAAAATATACATTATAATTTAGAGAATTCTGAAATTATAAACGAGGTGTTCTCTCTCATTTTTCAAAGCATGTTAAATCCCTACTATGTGCATAAAAGATTCAGCAAAGTAAGTCATGATTGCTCAAGTAAATCAAGCACTGTTTTAATATACTATTAAGATGTAAACAATGTTCAAAATTTTAAATTCAAATTTCACATAATGCAGTCTTCAAATTAAAATAAAAGAAATAAGTACTTAATTTTCTTATTAATGTACGATATAGATAAAACATTTTTAACAATTGTCTATAGTACAATACTGTAAATTTTGGAGCATCTAGTATGGAAGATTTTTTCATACCTAGATCATTAATATTTCTATTTCGTTTAAATCTGTTTTATAGCCTGCCGACCTCGAGTTCTGGCAAAGAAACTGTGATCGACCGTATCATTAATATCACAAGTATAATCTTTACAATATTACTTGCTATAGTTACAATATCCCTAATAACTGAGATGGACTTAAGTTCTCCCGATGTAATGGGAACAATTTTCTCACTTATAATTGGCATCATTTTCCGAGTTTTACTTACCTTATATTTTATGAAGCACAAGTCACAAAATCATCGTCAAAATGAAGAAAGTCCTTTGAGGTCCAAAAGTTTTGAACGCAAAATATTTTTCTGGGCAACGTTCAATACTTTGTTCAATGCCGCTTTTATTTTACTTCAAATACTATCAGTTATTTTCCAAGATGGAGAATTTCAAAATGCAAGACGATTCTTGTTTGGATTTCAACTAAATTCACCGACTGGAAAGCGTATAATCAACCTTTTGTTTCTATACCTACACAACGTAGGAATTACTATGGCAATGAACACTTTTTGTATGTTTTACGTAACAGTTTGTTTCCAACTTCTCAACAATTTACTACGTTATAAAAAATTACTATCTTCGAATGGAATTCTGAACTACAAATGCCTATTGAAAACATATATGATTATAACGAAAAGAGTCTCAAAAGTCAACAACAATTTCTCTACGTTGTTGTTTTTGTTCCTGCTTTCTATTACAGCAAGTTTTTTCTTCACGTACAACCTTATTCTAAATATCTTGCCACGTAAAGATCTTCTGTTAACTGCAATTATTGGTATACTGACAGCAAACGATATGCTTTCCTTCATGATTCTATGCTCTGTGGCTAGTAGAATTTCCAGCGTGTCATCTGAAATCGCAGAAAAATCCAGTTATCTCCCTGAAAATCCCGCGCAATCGAACCTCAGTCACATTCTATTCCTCAGATATATCGACAAACAATTAACAATGACAGTGGCTGGTGGAATCCCTATCAATAAGAATTTTGTTCTACTTTACATGGGAACTGTCATAACATATATGGCATTAATAGACACATTACGTCGACAGTCATAAGAAACTTATAAAAAAGTTGTTTTTAAACAACTTTTAAAAAAGTCTTATTCAATATAAATTCTTTTTCTCTTAATGTAAGCGTTCATGAAAGATTTTCTGCTGATTTTGTATTTTTCTCTTAGAAACCTGTATTTGTTAACGCCTTTGAAGTTAATAAAGAAAAACTGAATGGCTGCCTTGATTCTTATTTCATTTTTTCATTGAGCATTCAGAAATATAGTTCGGGAAATATAATAATAGGTCTCCAGGTTTGCACGGACTTCTATAAAATTTGCATCTATGAATATTTTCAATTATTTTTCTTAATTTTCAGAGCATTGTAAAAACTTTAAATACATTATTCTCTTAACCCTTTGCTCCCCGGTGTTCCATATAGTGGAACACCAAAATTTACTCGCTTATAAAACCGTCAAAATTCTGCGAAAAACTAAGCAATTAGCTTCATTTTTTACTTTGATCTACTCTTTTTGATAATACATGGCAGTGTTCCACAAGCCCATACATACCCTCGTTCCAGTGACGTTATAAAAAAGAGCCATATTTCAGAGCCATAATTTAAAAATCAATTTTAAATACAAAAAAAATGCAAGGAAAACATTTCTATGTTATTGTATTGGCTATACTCTAAACTATTTATTCTATATTATTTTAAATTTTTTATACCGAAATTATAGCAATAACGAAAGATTTTCAAAAGGTGTTCCATGATATGGAACACTGGGAAACTAGAGCAGTTTGCGCAGTAGAACACGTGTTTCTCTCTGGATACCTCTCTGTCCAGATTAGCCAGTCCAAACCGGTTCAGCTTCTACCGCATACCTCGAACAAAAGTCCTATGTCCAAAATCCTATGCAATACTAGTCCTCCGGGCTCCTCGTTGTTCGTCGATTGTCTGGGCAGCATCCTGGCATCCTCGAGTTTACGAACAGTAAACTCGAGGACCTGCAATGTTGCAAAACCTGCAATGTTGGTTTTGCTTTTTTGAGAAGGGACTGACGTGCTTCCAAAAATATCGCGAAGCAAAAAAATAGGTCAGTGAGTATTTTTAAGTGTAGGAACTGCTTTTGTATATAGGAACTGTAAATATTTATTTAAAATCATATATAATCAAGTTTTTATTGTGTTTTTATTTGTGTGTTTTTTGTATATAGGAACTGCTTTTGTAAAAATATGAACTGATTTTGTATATAGGAACTGTAAATATTTATTTAAAATCATATATAATCAAGTTTTTTGTTGTATTTTTATTTGTGTGTGTCCGTTTTTTCTTTTGTTCGCTTCACCGCAATGCTCGATTAGCTGCACTTTTCAAAGCGCTAGTTTCCCAGTGTTCCAGGTCATGGAACATCCACAAAATCGAAACCGGAAGTGCAATCTTTAAGAAATTTTAACTGTGTACTCCTTTAAGCCTAAACAGAGTGCCTACAAATTTTTAGGTCATAATTTCAACTTTAAAGGGTACTGGGAAGTAAAGGGTTAAAGAAATAATATGTAATGCAAAAATATATTTTTTTTTAAAGATAAGAAAAAACGTCTTATATATAATATTAAGTGCACTCCACTTACATTTCACAAATTTTTCTCTTTTCTTGGTTGAAATAGTTACATATTTTACGTTTGACCAAGTCGATTGATTTTAAAGTATCAGTTATGTAATTCACAGTCCAGTCAAATTAACGTGACTACCTGTGAAATGGCGGAATAACGCAGCGCGACGACTAACAGTCGACGACTTATGAATTTTCTCGCGTATTAACCAGCAAATATAAAATATTTGCTTAAATATTTTAATGAAATCTTATTTTCTCCAAGAAAACTCATGAATAAGTCTTTTCTATGGAATCAAGATCTTTAAATAGACATCTGAACTTTTCTTAAACATAATGGAGTAAAAAATATCAGCGAATGGAAGCAGCGAATGGAGAAACTTTTTTGTGATAACCGGGGCTGTTTGAGAGATCACTGTGTAATACATATAAATGGACAAAAGATGCAGTCGCCTATAGATCAAATAAATTTATAAAGGTAGAAGAATGTACTACGATACGAACGAATTTCCTTTCCATTTCAACAGTCTTTCCAGCAGTATTTGAAAAATTCTGTCATTGAAAAGAAGTAAAACAGCAATTAAATGATAATCATTGTACAGCTGATCGTATTATTCTATAATTGTTTGTATTAACGTGAGAAATTTTATATTATATATTAGGGAATTTCAAAGCTAATTTATGAGTGAGGATATCCCATGATATAGCAAAATAACGTAAAAACTGCATGCATTTAGATAACAAAGAAATGTAAGGCAAGTTTGTTAAAGTATTGCTTTAATAATAACATAGTACACTAGCACTTAAACAATGTTAAAAATTCAAATTCAAATTTGATGTAAATCATTATTTGAGGTTGAAAAAAATACAGATAAAGTCTTAGAAAGTCCTCTTTATATACAATATTGTTTAAGGAATAAATATTTGTACAACTACTATGGAGTTTTATTCCGTAGCTAGATCATTACGAATTATATTTCGTTTCAATCTTATTTATTGCCTATCATCTTCCAGTTCTGGAAACAAAACTGTGTTGGACAATATCTTCAATATCATATGTTTTTTTTTTGTTTCCAACTTACTTGCTTTAATTACGCTATCGCTCCTGATTGAAATTGCAGGGTTTATTAGATTAAATTCTCCCGATTTTAAAGGAAAAGTTTTTGGTCTTTTTATAGGCATCATTTTCCGATTTCTAGTCACCTCCCATTTTATGAAAATTATGTCACTGCAACGTCGTTCAACAGCACCCAGTTTCTTACCGCATACAAATTTTGATCGCAAAATATTTATTTGAATATTTAATACATTGATAAATGCTGTTTCAACTCTAATATTTCTAGTTTTATCCGAAATGGAAGTCTTTCCAAGTGCAAGCGACTACTTGTTTGGATTTCATCTACCTTCCCTACCCGGAGATAAAATAGTCAATATTTTGTTTATAGTCTTTCAAACTACAGGAGTTTTAATGGCTATGAACACTTTTTGCATTTTTTACGTCTCAATTTGTTTTAAGGGGACTGTAGAGTTTTACTCACTTCTACCCAAACATGGGTGTATATAATTTGAAGTGACACTCTAAATGAATTTGAGACAAACACAGTTTATACATGAAAAAATGTTTATTGAATTCGTTGCACATATAGAATTTGTTTTACAGCAATATGCATACGTACTACTTGTACGGAATACATATTAACATTCAATAGAAATACACCTTGCCATACTCACAAACCAGCAGAGAGTCAAACCAGCAGTTCTGCCACGTAAACTTTGGGCCCCCTAAGCACTAGCGCAGGATAGCACCTGGCGCTGCTTTCCTCGTAGCTCCCTTAACTCGCTTATCTATAAACCTTAACAAAACCTTCTTCAACCTCTGTATTAATCAAGCTGCTTGGTATTTATACCAAGCGCGTATGCCGAAATTAGCATATCTCAAGCAGCTTCTTTAATTCATTCACTCAAAAGTTCGATTCTTGTGAATCGAATCTTATGTATATCTTACACTGCCCTCCCTCGAAAAAAAAAATTAGGAAACTGAGGTCTGAACGGCTTCAGTTAACTAATTGAAAACGCGTGCTGGTCTGACTTTTTACATAATGGGTGGCAAAGCCAAAAAAACCTTCCAGACGTTGTGTGGGGGAAAAACGCCACTCCTATTTTACAAAACTAACCCGAAGGGTCCAGGTGACACCATCAAACAGTGGATTTGCAGAGTTGCGGATACTGGGCTGGCCAACTGCGCCCTAGAAAAATCTATTTTAGTTAAAAGTGTCAACACAATTGCACACTATGACATTTCTTGACTGTTTGTATCTGCTCTCCCCCAATTCATAATGCACGTGTATTATGTTTTGTGAAGTTAGTACATTAGTGGTTAATTATTATATTATGCAGTATGTATTTATTCTATTCCCTACATGTCCCCTTCAAAAATTTATAAAACAACAGTATGCCGTTTTTTTCAGTGGCTGACCCCTTTCCTCTCAAATATTTTTTTTCACAGCATATACACTGGGGAACTTCAAACCAATTTAGTTCGGTTTTATTAAAGGGTGGGAGTTAGAATAAGAGAATTGATACAAGACTTGTTCATTAAAGCGGCAACTTCCCTGCACCGGTCTGTCCATTACGTGGAACCTCTCTTGATGGTCTCAGTCCTATTAAAGGGGTTCGTTGACCGTGTGGGCATCTTTCGTACAGCAGGTCGTTGGTCCTGAGGTGCTTGTCCGGCTTGACGATGGACAGGAGGTCTCTTGGGAGGAGGCCAACCTTGCTGGGCGGCAGAAATCTTCCGCTTCCTGTACTTATGCAAAGGACCTTTAGAATTGTCATATATCCTTTTCATAACCTTGTGTACCTTATCAGAGACACATTCATCCTTTGATGTAGGTTTTGTAGTGCACACTTTACTTTTCTCCGTACTTTTTAGACTATAGGCATTAGATTTTAATGCAGATTCTGTGTTTTCAAACTTATACGCCGCACCAACGTGTTTAGTTACTGGCTTTATCTCGCCGTTTATGATACTTTTACAATTTAGTTCGCCGCTTGTATCATCTTTTTCAACAACCTGACTCTGTTTTTCGTATTGGTGCTTATACGACCTATTGTTTACCGACTTAATTACTTCAGTATTAGCAGTTTTAATGCTGGAACCTGAAGACGCTTTTTCATGTTTTTTATCCCCCTTGACTTTACTTTTATCCTCTTTTGACGAAAAAGTCTCTTTGAAACTTGCGACATCAGAATCGTTATCATTTAAATTCTTCAAAATTGCTTCAGTTTTGGGAAGATTAAGCTTTTCGTACTCGTGCGTTTTAATGCAAACTACGTCTATAGCTTCCGAAGCATCAGCTAAAGTACTTACAGTATAACTCTGTGTCAACTTTTCATCCTTATTCTCAGTCTGGTTTTTATGTACTTTATTTAAAACCATATTATTAACCTGGCCTACAGCATCCTCATTCGGATGGAAACTTGAAACGATAACATCATTACCTAGCGAGTTCGTACTATCGTGTAAAGCATGTTTATTATCGTCAACTAATAAGTATTCACTATCTTCCTTAACACATACTTCGTCATCTACTAAATTTTCTTCATTAACAGATGTGTGAATATCATCTAAAATATCAGGTATAGCATTAATAATATCAGGTTTAGCATCAATAGAAGTATCAGATGATTTATTTTCTGAACCACTAGCATTAGTATCGGCACTAACTTCAGAAATTTGTACTGGATTAACCGCATTATTCCAGCTAGTCTCACTTTCTTTATAAGCCACAAAAATACCCCGACTTTCACTATTCTCAAAATAATGATTACTGCTCGGACAAGTTAATACATTTGACCACACAGTTTCAACAGGTTGAACCATATCATGTGAAACAACTTGCCAGTGCACATAAGGTGCTTGCATATTATTTACTTTAAGTGCACTAATTTCATTGTAACGCCATGCGCTTCTATTATTTCGCCCGCGATACTGGTTTCGCTGTTGGTTTGAAACTTGCGAAAAATTTTGGCGGGGGTGAATAAAACTTCTCATACCTGAGTGAGGGTAAGGGGTAGCGAAGAAATGCCTATTGTCATGTTTAGATAAAGCTTGAAGGAGGGTAACCTTGCTTGTAATATTTTGATTGTCTAAAAAATCTTGAACACTTGGCTTCAAACGTTGGATAACTATTTTTAAGATTACCGCTTCCGTCACCCCTTCTAGATATTCCTCACACTTTGAAATCTTTTCCATAGCAAATTCTAACGCAGACAGACCTTCCCGTTGCCTTAGCGAATAAATTTTCGCTTCAATTTGACTTTGATTAAAAGTCTTTGGAAAAACGCTAAGAAACTGTTGCTTGAATGACAAATAGTCAAAAATCAGATTACTGCTTTGCATGCACGTGTACCACTGATATGCACTACCTCTTAAAGCGGCTAGAGGAATTTTAAGTTTATCCCCCTCTTGGGTGCATTGTTGCTGAAAGTAATGCTCAATTTTCTTTAGGAATTGGTTTGAGGGGCCGCCATTAAAGGTGGTTTCGAATGGCGCAAATTTTTGAACCATAATTATCTCAGATAAATTTTCAGCAGAGTTTTGTCTTAAATACATTTTCAACAGTAGATAAGTATAATAACAAGATACTTTCACAATATCAATATCAGAGTATAACACAGTATAAAGTTTAACTTCAAATATGTTGTTCGTTATAAATGTAACGATAACAACTAGGGTATATATATAAACTTTCGGGCGCCAGTATAGAGATTATCTCACTTCTAACCAGACTTGGGTGTATATAATTTGAAGTGGCACTCTAAATGAATTTGATACAAACACAGTTTATACATGAAACAATGTTTATTGAATTCGTTGCACATATAAAATTTGCTTTTACAGCAATAAGCATACGTACTACTTGTACGGAATACATATTAACATTCAATAGAAATACACCTTGCCATACTCACAAACCAGCAGAGAGTCAAACCAGCAGTTCTGCTACGTAAACTTTGGGCCCCCTAAGCACTAGCGCAGGATAGCACCTGGAGCTGCTTTCCTTGTAGCTCCCTTAACTCGCTTATCTATCAACCTTAACAAAACCTTCTTCAACCTCTGTATTAATCAAGCTGCTTTGTATTTATACCAAGCGCGTATGCCGAAATTAGCATATCTCAAGCAGCTTCTTTAATTCATTCACTCAAAAGTTCGATTCTTGTGAATCGAATCTTATGTATACCTTACAGGACTCACGACTCTTAAGTCGAGGAAATAAGGCATATTTTCATACATTTTGACTCTTTGTAACTATTTTAATTTACTCCCAATTTTCCCAAATTTTATGTATATGATAAAGTGATATATTTGTTTTAATAAAAAAAATTTCAACTCTCAAAATAATTTTAAATAATTTTTTTTAAATGCTTTGGATATACCTTGTTTTTTAAGCATTGTTATTGTATACTGGCTTGCGAGCAGAAATATGAAATTAATTTTACACTTAAATGTATAATTCTTGTTTTATATTTAAAATAAATAATTAGAAATACAATTGAACACAATACATTAAACTTAAAAATATTTTTTCAATTTTTTTAAAACTGCTCAAAATATAGTTAATTTCCTTAAATTTTTACATTAATTTACCCCTGAAAAAAATAACACAATGTGCAGTGATTGCAATAATTCTAGTTCAGACGCAATAAAATAACATGATTATGCCGTGATAAAAATTTCATGGAATTATGTTTATAGTTTATGAGATTAAGTTGCGGAATGATGCAAAATTACATTTTGAGTAAAATGAGTTTAAAATTTTTCTTACCATAAACTTGATCAGTAATTAAATATTTAGAATATCAATATCTCCGGAACTAAGCGGGCTATTTTCATGCGGTTTGTATTATTTTGTTCAGAAAAATGACCAGGCTTTCACATATATTTTTTTCAAAAAATACAATGTTTTAAGGGTAGTGAGTCCCCTTAAACTGTTCGATAATTTATTATTCTTATTCAAATTTGAAGTAACTCCCCTTTAGACTTTCAAAATATAAGGTAAAGGCAAAATACATGATTTTTTAAAAATTCTATTCATGGCTAGTGTTAACAATACAGTATAGTGCAATGCAATAAATTGTGTAACCAATATGGAACTTTATTCCATATCAAGATCGTTAATATATCTGCTTCGTTTAAATCTAATTTATAGTTTACCTTCCTCGAGTTCTGGAAGACAAAATTTGTTCGACCATATCTTTAATATCACGTGCTTTTTCGCTTCTATTTTATATGCTGCATGTTCAATATCCTTTATAATTGAAATAGGAAAAGTAGTTCCCTTAAGTTCTCCAGATTTTATAGGAACTGGTTTCACATATTTGACAGGAACCATTTTCAGATTTCTGCTTACTTCATATTTTATGTCAGTGAAACGTTTTCTAACACCAATCAGTCCATTGAAATCCAAATGCTTTGATCGCAGAATATTTTTCTGGGCAACATTCAGTACATTTATCTGTGCTATTGTTTCTTTAGTTAACATATTATTGCCTGCTTTAGGTGAAAATTATCCATGTGCAAGTTCACTTTTGTTTGGATTTCAATTCAATTCACCGACTGGAAATTTAATAATCAGCATTTTATACCTATACTTACAAACTGCAGGGATGTACATGGCTATGAATACTTTTTGTATTTTGTACGTAAAAATTTGTTTACAGCATCTTTACAATTTACAACTCTTTAAAAAATTACTATCTTCGAATAAAATTCCGGACTACAAATACCTATTGCAAGCATTTATGAATATAAAGAAAAGAGTCGAAAAAGCTAAGAGCAGTTTTTCAAAATTGCTGTTTTTGTTCTTCCTTTCCAATACAGCAGCCTCGTTCTTTACATACAGCCTTATTTTTAGAAGCAAAAAGTTTTATGCTAATAGCCCTTGTTGGTTTACAGTCAGCAGACAATATGTGTTCATTTGTGATTGTATGCTCTGTTGCAAGCAGTGTCCAGCATGTCTTCTGAAATAGCAGAAAAAGCCAGTCACTTCCCTGAAAACCCTAAAGAATCAGACCTCAGTCACATTCTGTTTCTCAGATACATCGATAAAGAACTTACCATGGTGATATATGGGGGAATCCCTGTCAATAATAATTTTTCTGTAGCTTACATGAGAACTGTCACAACGTATATAGCATTAATAGACACTTTACGCCGGCAGCGATAGAAGTCTTGAAATCTTAAAAATAAATTTCAAAAACTAAATTTCAAAACTAATATTGAGAAAAGTTCATTTTTTTATGGAAACATTTATGCAACATTTTCTTTAGATTTTGTATTTTACTCTTAGAAATCTGTATTTGTTAACAAAAGCGAGCACTTAAAAAAAAGTAAGAAATGGTCTGCTCAATTATTTATCAATTTTTTTGATTAACCATATATTATTTTCTGTTCTTTGCACCAAATTTTCGATAAAAAAAATAGACTGCCACGTTCGAACACCCTGATGTGTTATTTGCATTTATCAATATATATAAAGTGAAATATTCCAACAGAGCTAGATAATAAGGACAAATATAACTAAAATTTTAATTTTAGTTATATTTGTCCATTTTCATTATGAGGATTTGCTGCAACTGCGCAATCTTTTATTGAAAAGTTAAAAGTTTTCAACGCTAGGGTAGGTTTTCAGTTAATTTTTTCGGCAGTCTATGCCCACTTCATAAATTTTTTCCATGTTTTTATTAACTTTCTTTCTTGTCTGTGTGTGTGTTTGTGTGTTTGTCTAGTACAAATCTTGCAATCAATTTTTAACTAACTTCTCTACTAGCTAGACATTTGAAACTTTTAGAATAGCTCATAACACGATGACAATGCATTTTTTCATACTTTTAGCCATCTTTAAGCAGATTTTTACCATGTTTTTATTATTTTCAGTTAATTTTGTTTTGTAGACTTTTGCAGCCATCTATCAGCGGAAAGGGAACGAAAGGTTAAACGCAAGTTAACTTCCAATTAACTTCATTTTCTTTCAAGTTGATCTGATAATCCATCAAAAAAAGTTTAAAAACTACTTATTAATACATAGAATTGTCACGTTTATATGATTCAACAGAAAATTTTAAAACATGGTATATAAAAAGTTCTTTTTATCTTGTAATTATTTTTGTTTGAGTTGAATTGTTTACATTGTTATACTTTGCATTTATCAATATCATAAATGTTTTCTCATAATTTTCAGAGTATCTTGGAAACATAAAAATGATAAACATTTTTAAAAAAAACTATGTATCGAGTAATTATTTTAAGTACCCACAATGGGAAGTATATTTTGGATATTTTTCTCGGTTAGTGAAAAATAATTCATGGCGAAATATTTGCAGATTATACGTACGTGTGGAGTACACTGGTGTAAAAGCATATGCCATGCAATAGGAAAAGTGTAAATAAATTCATTTTGCTGGTTACAGAGAATTTCTTCTTGTCATAAGAATAGTCCTCTGCAGAATTTTGACCAACTGTACTTCCTCTCGTAGGTTTAGTGAATATAGAATCATACAATATACAGGGTGGCTAATAAATACTGTGACAAATATCGAATCATTTAATTACACACAGATGAAATAGAAAATGGAAAATACAACAATATTATGAACATTATACATGAAAGTTTACCATGAAATAATTTTACTCGAATCGACCGCCATCTTTATCGATTACTAAAGATAATCTCTTACGCCACTGTCCTATTGCGGCACGAATCATTTTATGAGGTAATTTGTCCCATTCACTCCGTATGGAAGCTTTGAGGGAGTCCAAACTTCTGTGCTGCTTAGCATTTACTTTAGACTCTAAAATCCCCCAAATGCAATAGTCTAAAGGATTTAGATCTGGTGAAGAAGGTGGCCAATCTTCTTGCTTGATAAACTTCGGGCAATTGGCATGGGGCCATTCCTGTGTTGTTTTGGATCGGTGGGACGGTGCAGAATCTTGCTGAAATATCCAATTCTTTTTGGGATACAATCTGTTAGCATGTGGTAATAAACGTGTAGCCAATACTTCCTGTTTGTAATATTCAGCATTGATTTTTACCCCTTTATCGATGAATTTCAGAGGCAGTTTTCCATTGTGTGACACTGCAGCCCAAACCATAACAGAATTCTTGTTCTGAAAGCGTTTAACAGTTCGAAAATTTTCAGGTATATCCTCGAAGGTTGCTGAATATACAACATCATTTTTAGCATTATAACTTTGTTCTGTACAAAACAGCTTCTCATCAGAGAAAACTATTTTTTCAACACTTTTGCTACCGTGCCGGTTCAGCAATTTCTTACATCTTTGTAACCTTTTTACTATTTGTGCAGTAGTCAAACCTTGAACTCTTCTTTTGCGATAAGGGCAAAAACCCAGTTCTTCATTTATGATAAGTTGCATAGTTCTGCGACTGATGTTCTCTTCTGCAGCCATTTTATTTGCAGAACATTGTGGATTTCTTCGTATCTTTTCACGAATTCTTTTGATACGTTCTTTTGTACGAACAGTGCGTGGATGGCCGGACCTTGGTCGATCTTTACAGCTATTGGTATTCAATAATCGATTTATAGTCCTATATATAAACGTCCTATTAAAACCAAGGCATTTTAATTGCTTAAATATTTTACCTGCAGAAAATCTGCGATCAAAAAGCTGTTTAACCATTAACCTTTTGGCTTCCATCTTTAAAAATATTCTACATGTTTTACTTTAAACAAAAATCGTCTGCGTTTACAAAAAGTTGCCAATCACACAAATAGATAGATAAATTGTTTTTCCAAACGATTAAAATTAACTCTTATTTTTTGGAGTGTTACAGTATTTATTAGCCACCCTGTAGTACAGCGCTTGCTATTAACCTCAAGTTAAAACTTCTCCGAAAAAAAATTATATTTGAAAATAAACACCTTAGAAATTTTTAACGAAGCCGTAATTGTATTGGAGACACACTCATGGACAAAAAAATTAGCGCACCAAGAAATAGTTGCGGGATCGTAACGAAACTTGCAATGAAGGTACATGTCGGGGAGATATGCAAATGATTAGAAATGCAGCGTGATTGCGCATTACGTATAGCCGGTAGATGGCGTTGAACATCGTACTCTGTGGAGTATAAAACAGGTAACCAAAGCTTGTTTGAGTGTGGTGAATCATTTACAAAGGAAGAGCTGAGATAGACATGCCATTACGCCGTGTTCGAAGACAATATAAGCAGTTGTCGCAGTTTGAGAGGGGGAGAATCGTCGGGATGATGGAAACTGGGTGGTCAGCTAGGCGAGTAGCTCGTCAATTAGGCCGCTCTGATTGTGTTGTGAGGAGGTGTTGGGACCAGTGGACCCGAGGGATGTCATGTACACGAAGACCAGGCTCAGGACGCCCTCGACAGACCAGTCGTCGAGAAGACCGCCACATCGTAAGAAATGCACGCGTACAGCCAACTGCTTCATCGGCCGCCATCCAGGCACAGGTAGCACCTTCACTAGGGGCCTCTGTGTCTTCTCGAACCATACGAAGGCGCCTGGCTGAAGGACAGTTGGTATCGCGGCGCCCATTACGTGTGCTGCCCTTGACGCCCACCCATCGACGCCTCCGTTTGGAGTTTTGCCGCGCACGAGGAAACTGGACTGCAGCGGAATGGAACCAGGTCGTCTTTAGCGACGAATCTAGATTCAATCTCGGCAGTGATGACAATCGTGTTCGTGTGTGGAGAGCCCGTGGTGAACGCTTCAATACTGCCTTTGCTGTACAGCGACACATCGCTCCCACAGCTGGTGTGATGGTATGGGGTGCCATTGCCTACAATACACGGTCACCCCTAGTATTGTTCCGTGGCACAATGACAGCCCAGCGGTATGTTCATGAAATCATGCAACCACATGTGTTGCCACTCATGCAACGGCTCCCAGGAGCCATTTTTCAACAAGACAATGCTCGGCCTCATACGGCAAGGGTGTCATAAAACTGTCTCCGCACTGTTACTACCCTTCCTTGGCCTGCCCGATCCCCAGATTTGTCTCCAATCGAGCACATCCGGGATCATTTGGGACGATGAGTGGGGCATCCCACGAGTTTGTACGAACTAGAGGCAAGGTTACAGCAAATATGGAACGAAATGTATCAAGATATCATACAGAACTTGTATGACTCAATGCCCGATCGTATCGCATCGTGCATTCGCGCTAGAGGGGGTCCAACGGAGTATTAACTCCTCCGTTCTTTTGCTTTTTTCTCTGAAATAAATTATCTTTTTTCTTTGATTTTCTTATCATTTACTTATATCAAAGTAGTCATTACGTATGTAAAATTTCGTTTCATTTTGACGACTCCTTCTTGGTGCGCTAATTATTTTGTCCATGAGTGTATCTTTCTATATACTCTCTGTTATAATAGGCCATAAATCTTTAGGAAATTAACTCACTATCCTGCAACTATTAGATGTAACTAAAGTAGAGCAAACAATATTTCTGTGTTTGTTACTAGGCTTGTATGTCAACGCTTCTTCAGGCAAATAAGTGAACTTGAGTTGAAATATCTAACAGAGGAATACACAAGAATTATTTTAAACTGAAATTTCCTGTTATTGTCACTTAACGCTCTGGAGAAATAACCCAAAAACTTCCTGTATTAATTTTCAAAAATGTATTTCTCTACTCCATGTGATTTGTAAACGTTGAACAGGTCAATATACGAACTAAGGTCACATGAACTATGGTCACAGGAACAATGGTCACAGGAACTATGGTCAATATAAGAAACTTAATAATTACAAGATAAAAAGAAATTTTTATATACCATGTTTTTAAATTTTCTGTTGAATCATATAAACTTGACAATTCTATGTATTAATAAATACTTTTTTAAAATTTTTTGATGAATTATTCCATCAACTTGAAAGAAAATGAAGTTAATTGAAAGTTAACTTGAATTTAACTTTTCGTTCCCGTTCCGGCCGATAGATGGCTGTACCAGTCTACAAAACAAAATTAACTGAAAATAATAAAAACATGGTAAAATATCTGCTTAAAGATGGCTAAAAGTAATTTAAAAATGCACTGTCATCGTGTTCTGAGCTATTCTAAAAGTTTCAAATGTCGAGCTAGTCGGGAAGTTAGTTAAAAATCGATTGCAAGATTTGTAAGGGACAAACACACAAAGAAACAAGAAAGCAAGTTAATAAAAACATAGTAAAAATTTCAGAATATAATCGTATGTACCAAAGCATAATTACCCCTTAAGCTAGTAAATTTTTGGTTGCATTGCTACCTGACAGTAAACTCAATACAATTCAAATGAACTCACTTATAAGAATTTATTTTTTATATAAGTCCTATGTAACTGAAAATTCTAAAAGTAAAAATAAAATAAAAGGGTAAATCATGACTCCTCTGAACATAGACGTAGGATTATTCTATGCACACTTTTAACTGAAACAACGATTAGTGTGGCAAATGAAATAACTGATTATTACATTTGACTATATAAAATAATTTTAAAGACTGTAACACAGATTAATCAACTTCAAAGAAGAAGTATTGGAAACTCGAACCTTCAACACAGATATATTCTTGTCCATGGTGCAAAAATTGTGTAAAATGTCCGGATACCTAATGAAAAATAACGTAATAGCATATTTTTCAAGCTTGTATTGAAGCTCTTTCAGCGTTTGCCATGAGCATAAAGTGAAAGTAGAATCACTGACCTCCTCACTGGTACCGTAGGCATTAGTGATGGGAGAAGTGCCTGGGCTTAATCGTTCTCTACTTTTCAATTTGATGTAGATCATGCCTAACACCGTTAGAAGCAAATAATTGCAAGTAAAGTGATAGGATAGTGATAGTAGGATCCTCGAATTTCTGCGACCAGAGAGAAATAACTAGAAATTTTACAAAATAAAGTTAAAAACGCAAAGAGATTTTTTTTTTACCGGAGACTATGTATCCATAGTCTACGGTAATTTTATATATAGTCAAACGGCAGAAAGTGTTTTGCATAAAGAATTTGTTTTTCTACAATCCACCAACAATTAACTTTTATTTGTTTTCCTTCATGATGACTCTATGCTCTGGTGCAAGCAGAGTGTTCAGTATGTCTTCTGAAATCGCAGAAAAAGCGAGTCACCTCCTTGAAAATCCCGTGCTATCAAACCTTAATCACCCTCTGTTTCCCACATGTATTGAATTAATAATAATAAATGTCCAAATAATCTTTTTAGTCAACCTATCATTTTATATACCCTCTTACAAAATAAGAAAGGAAACTCCTATGTTTTTAAACCTAATGAACTCTACTGCAACTCTGACATTCAGCAAAAATAGAACAAACAAAAACTATGTTCTTTTAAAATGCTTGAATGTTCACACTCCATCAGAGAAACGCGTAACTTGGAATAGTAATATCTAGGTGATGAATATTTGCATTATTTTAAAGTCATGTCATTCAAGTCTGCTGTGTACTAATCCTATTGATTTCGCTCACCTCAATGTTAACCTATGGAGAAAATGTGTCCAAGGATTTCCGACTTCGATTCAGAGTTTTTTTTTAATTGTACAGCGTAATAGAGAAAGAAATTTTATACCTTATAAAAAATTTTGTTTTTTTAATAAATTTTAAAATTTAAATTCTTCGTTGAGAAATCGGATATAAAGTGTTTTAACTCTCTGGCTGCTTATCCCAAGATTTCTGCGTGCAACACAAATGTACCAATATTTGCACGTCTGTGAAGTTGCTGCCCCCCCCCCCCGACATTGAGATATCCAAATTTTGAAAACGGCATACGTTCGAGCGTCATTTGAGCGTGTTTAAGCGCCAAAAATTGTCGTTTCAGCGCCATTTGTAAAAGAGTTATGAGCATTTCATTTTTCGGCGGGAAAAACACCTAGCCCCTTCGCGACATTGAGATATACAAATTTTGAAAACGTCATTCGTTTGAGCGTCGTTTGAGCGTGTTTGAGAGCCAAAAATTTCGTTTGAGCGCCATTTGTAAAAGAGGTATGAGCATTTCATTTTTTGACGGGAAAAACTCCTAGCCCCCCAGACAATGAGATATTCAAATTTTGAAAACGGCATTCGTTTCAGCGTCGTTTGAGCGCCAAAGATTTTCGTTTGAGCGCCATTTGTAAAAGAGTTAAGAGCATTTCATTTTTTGGCGGGAAAAACTCCTAGCCCCTTCCCGACATTGAGATTTACAAATTTTGAAAACGGCATTCGTTTGAGCGTGTTTGAGCGCCAAATATTTCGTTTGAGCGCCATTTGTAAAAGAGTTATGAGCATTTCATTTTTTGGCGGGAAAAACACCTAGCCCCCCCGACATTGAGATATGCACATTTTGAAAACGGCATTCGATTGAGCGTCGTTTGAGTGTGTTTGAGCGACAAAAATTTTCGTTTGAGTGCCATTTGTAAAAGAGTTATGAGCATTTCCTTTTTTGGCGGGAGAAACACCTAGCCCCCCGACATTGAGATATTCAAATTTTGAAAACGGCATTCGTTTGAGCGTCGTTTGAGCGTGTTTGAGCGCCAAAAATTTTCGTTTGAGCGCCATTTGTAAAAGAGTTATGAGTATTTCATTTTTCGACGGGAAAAACACCTAGCCCCTTCGCGACATTGAGATATACAAATTTTGAAAACGGCATTCGTTTGAGCGTCGTTTGAGCGTGTTTAAGAGCCAAAAATTTTCGTTTGAGCGCCATTTGTAAAAGAGATATGAGCATTTCATTTTTTGACGGGAAAAACTCCTAGCCCCCCAGACATTGAGATATTCAAATTTTGAAAACGGCATTCGTTTCAGCGTCGTTTGAGCGCCAAAGATTTTCGTTTGAGCGCCATTTGTAAAAGAGTTAGGAGCATTTCATTTTTTGGCGGGAAAAACTCCTAGCCCCTTCCCGACATTAAGATTTACAAATTTTGAAAACATCATTCGTTTGAGTGTGTTTGAGCGCCAAATATTTCGTTTGAGCGCCATTTGTAAAAGAGTTATGAGCATTTCATTTTTTGGCGGGTAAAACTCCTAGCCCCCCCTCCCCTCCCCGACATTAAGATATTCAAATTTTGAAAACGGCATTCGTTTGAGCGTCGTTTGAGAGTGTTTGAGCGCCAAAATGAGTAAAAATACGAAATTATCAACAAATAATGATAAAATATAGTAGTAACTAATAATAGCAAATAGTTTCAAACTAGTTGATAAAGTTTAGGCCTCAGACAACAGTGTTTAATGCATTTATGAAATTTTTCAATACATTCAAAAATCCATTGATTCGTTCTTAATATTTCTTATACTTTAAAAAAGATGAACTTGAAAGAAAGTTTTCATATCTCTGTCCTGTATATATTTACTTAACTTATTCTTTTTCCTATATATACCTAAAACTAAATACCCGTGCTTCACAACGGAATATATTACTACCACCAATCATGTAATCGGGTTCCATTAATTTTAATTAACTTCAGTAGTAAAGTGTTGTCATTTCTTTGAGGAGTTAACCCTATAGTTTAATGACGATCCAACATTAAATAAGGGTTTTTAGATTTTTTTTATTTCTTAATTTTGGGGGACTTATGACCCTTCTGGATTTTTTAACAAATTACTAAAAAACAAGTGTGTGACTTGACAAAACTTTTGGATTTTCCTGTCGAACTGAAATTAGAAAATTCCCTATATCTTTTAGGGGTAGTTATTGCTTACCAGTCAAATCACTATATAGAGTACTGCCATCGAACGAGTGGGACATGGGGAAAATACAACGATTTGGAGAACGAAGTTACAAATATTAAGTAAGATTTATTCTTTAATCCACACGCGGTCCTATATTTACTATCAGCATAATCTTAAAATTGGAAACGCTTTAACGATCAACTAACTATTGGAACTTTTTGTTTTTAATTACCTGACTTCAATGTGGAATATTATAATTACCATATTTATATTTTACGATAATTGGTGATATGTAACTTAAGTAAAGTCTTAATAATTATATTAAAATGTTAATCTTCCGTTCTATACGATCTAATGCTCCGTTTTATACGAGAAACAAAACATATTATTTATTGTATATTATAATTTTGAAATTGGGATTCTTAATGCAGTCATATTTTATAGTATTCATGTGTGCATCAAGTTTTATACTTAATTTTGTACATGGATATTTCGATTATCACAGTAATCACAGTTTTATTTTTCTAATCATTTATGTGCGTATAGCTCTTTCATGATGTGTTTAACGTAGAGATGGTTACGATTATTGTTTTTGTGTTTTAAGCAATTTATTTATGTATATATGTTTCGGAATGGTTTTAGATGCAGTGCTTATTGTTAAAAGGGAAACTGAGGTAAAATTACGTAAAGTTAGATTTACCAAAAATATTTACAATTTAAGTATTGAGTTTGCGTTAACATAGTAATAGGTTGCGGTGACAAAGTAAGACGCTCTGTATGGAGCGGTGCGTAAGTTGCGTCTAGAGACAAAGGGGTCTGCTAGTGAAGTGTTCTCATAGCGCGTGCAGACTTGCACAGCGCTCTCTGCCTTTTCCAGTGATTTATGTCTCTGTACTCTGTTTCCCTGCGCCGGATCGCGTCCTCTGGCGGTCCTTCAAAGAAACAGAGTGAGGTCAGCGGGTCAAATGGTGTCGAGCGGGGTCGGGGGAGACACGAAGATCAAGAGCTGGAAGGGAGGTGGTTCTAAATACCGTGTCTAATGTTACCGTTACTAAGTGATGTGACAGGAGTTGGGGAGAGAACTCTGTCCAATGTGAATGCACCATAACGGAAGGGGCTCAAGTTCAATGACCGGAGCTGGAGATAAGAGTCAGTGAGCGCCTCCTGCTGGAAGCACAGAGGGGTGTGGGTGGAACATATATTCAGAATTGGTTATGAGGAATTTTGTAAATTGATGCATTTCAGCACTGCTGATAGTCAGTCATTTTTGTTCAAAAGTGACTAATTTATTTTACATTAATCATCTTCTATCTTAAATTGTAATATTTTTATATTTAAATATTTTGGGTAAATAAAGTTAATATTTTGATATTTGTATATTTTAGAGTCATAAATATAATAGTTCGATATTTATATATATCGAAGGAAAAATATATAATTAAACCCAAAATATACCATAAGGTTTCTGGTCAAACATTTTATAAGATAACTAAATGAGTGTAATCAGTTGCTAAAAAAAAATAGTCGATATAAGAAAAGAAATGTATTCAACAGAATATTGGAATAAACTTACCGACGTTTTTATAGTGTTTAGAAGAGGTACAGTTAACTAGACATCACTGGAACTACATTTAGGGTCTAGCAGACAGTTTGACATATCCTTCCTCATTGAAATAATCTTTGCTTTTACCATATTTACAATAACTGTTACATTGTTAGAAAATTATAAAAACTCAAATTATAAAAGTGCATCAAACAATTGCTTAACATAGTTGAAAATCATTTACAGCTGACAGAATTCTTGCCCTAATTTTTCTGGTTCTATATTTTTCTTGATGTATTTATTGGAATTTGAAGGTTTAAAATGTCCTTGGGTAGCGTTTCTCATTCTCTATATTAAAAAAAATTCTGCATAAAAACGGGAATGCACAGTGAGGGCATGACAGACAAAAAAGTACAAACCAAAAAAGGTACAGTTTATAAGGGGTTGTTATTTTAAGACCGG
Source organism: Dolomedes plantarius (assembly GCA_907164885.2). Lineage (NCBI taxonomy): Eukaryota > Metazoa > Arthropoda > Arachnida > Araneae > Dolomedidae > Dolomedes > Dolomedes plantarius. Next base: position 205,104,604 of record OU015490.1, on the reverse strand, counting down.
CTGACACCTGTGTCCGTTCTGCGTTGGTAATCTTGGGAAAGAGAGGGGAGGATTCCATTCTTTTCCTCACTTTTATTTTTAAAGTGTGAGAGGGGGGAGAGATAACTTGGTACAACACTTCACTGATCACCATTACTTCTTGATGTAGCGCCCATTGTATACAAAGAAGAAAGCGAAAATTTTTGACCCTCATACACGCTCAAACGAATGCCGTTTTCAAAATTTGAATATCTCAATGTCGGTGGGGCTAGGTGTTTTTCCCGCCAAAAAATGAAATGCTCATAACTCTTTTACAAATGGCGCTCAAACGAAAATTTTTGACCCTCAAACGACGCTCAAACGGATGCCGTTTTCAAAATTTGGATATCTCAATGTCGGGGGGCCAACTTCACAGACGTAATATTTGCTGATCCCGCGATTTCCGCGAGAACGGTTTTTTTCCTTTATTTAACAGCGCGTTCCGTGTTTTTGCCGTTTAGCCAGTGATAATGCTTTAAATACAATATTTTACCTTTGGATAAGATTTTGGCTAAATAAATGGCAATAGTTGTTCACTGATTTTTTTTCTTTTTAATTTGAGTCAGTTCTTATTCTTCCTCATTGGCTATTTTCAAAGATTACGGGCAGAAAGAATTTAGCGAGTGACATAACATATATTACTGATGATTTGTCGTATTCTGAGAGTGATATTAGTTATCTTTAAGATAGAGATAGTTGTCGTTTGGGACTATAATAATAGAATACGCGTTGTAGATTTAGGCGCAAAGAAATGTCATATACCCAACGCTCAGAAATCAAAAAGGAAAGCATTTTTAAAAATTTCCAGATAGCGATGTGGAATTCTATTCTTTATAAAAAGCAAAATCCAACACAAAAAGTAAAGCTTTCGGAGTTTCGTCCCCAAATGATTGAGCAAAGTTTCTAAAAGTATTCTGATGTAGATACGAGCAGTACGCCTGGAAGACCAAGTTCTACACTCAATACTTTGACAATGACAGTATGTCATTTTACAAGCCAAATACCTCCTAATTACAGAAAGAAAGAGTCTCGAAGACTAAGTCATGTGCTGTTTTTTGCTCCAAAAAACTGAAGTTGGAAAGAAAATTCTCAAAGAAACGCGAATTCGGTGCAAATGATGTGCAGTTGGACTTTGCCTTGAACCATGTTTTGAGATTTAGCATACTAAACTTAATTTTTAAGGTAATTTGTGTTTGTAAAGTATATTTTCTTTTGTAGATACATCTTACTTTTGTATTTTATGTAATAAATAGGATTGTAACCACAAATTAATTGATAATTTTTTTTAAATTGGTCTTTATGTGATAACGTCTGAAATTTATTTTTCTGAAAGTATCATATATATATATATATATATATATACAATCACTAGGTAGATACATGCAATCACTAGGTTTACACGTGGCCACTTGAGGTACCTAAAATATGATAGACAAAACAAAATCTTTCCCACTTGCAAAATGCGTAATATTGAGCATGCCATTCCTGGTCATATCCTAACTTGCCTAAATTTATCTAGAGAGGACTTTATTACCGATCCTAGCCTATTAATGGACCTACTGAGGATATATTGACTCATGTATCTAGTCTAGTGGCGTTAGACCAGGAGGGATTAGAAACAACAACAACAACATTAATTCACATCATTAGAATAATTGGTAAAAATATCGAACAAAAATAATTTGAATGAATGTGACATTAAAAAATATTGAGCTTATTAAATATCGCTTATTTTACTAACATGTTTTAAGATAATTGCTTTTTACCACATAATCTTCATGGCAAAGTGATCGATTGAAACAAAATTTTCGCCATTCAAAAGTTTTCATCAAATTGGTGATGTTTGCAGACACTTAAATGAATAATATGGCATTATACGGCTATCATTATCTTGGTAATCCTGAAAGTGTCATAATGTATTGGTGAATTTTGTTAATTTAGATATTTTTAAAAGGACTGCAAAATGATCAAGAAGGGTAGAAGACAAATGCATTTACGAATTACGATTTCATACCTGTTTAGTTAACAAGTCTCTCCATATAATTGGAATATCACATGTATTAAATGATGGTCTATCAAACTCTGTCATTGCAAAACATATTCTTATAGAAAGTAAAAAATAAATTCGTAAATCATTACTGCGTGCTCTTAAATTCCTGCATTCGGTTGCTGTTCAGTTGCTGTGCTAATCACCATTTACAATTAAGCTATTTACGATTAAACATTTATGACTGATTTACGAATTTATTTTTTTTCTATCTGTAAGAAAATGTTTTGCAATGACTGAGAGTTTGATAGATCATCATTCAATACACTGTACAAAAAGGAACCAGTTTTCTACATATAAATGAGATTACATGGATACTAGAATATTCTACAAAATCAGAATATTATTCTTACTTTCAACAATTTTTCCACTCATGCTTTTCTAAGAATACGATTATCGCTAATTAACAAAAGGGAAGAAAAAATGTGACCATACAATCGCTGATAGAACAGTTTTGTATCCTTTCTATATTGGCAGAAAATATCTGAAGTTATTATTCAGAAATTTTCAATCGTAATTTAATAATAAGGTTATTCCATGAAGTTTAAAATCCAAGTAAAAAAACAACATTAAATACATTAAAACAAGAATGTAATTTAAATCAAATTTTCCCATATACGCCAAATATTGTTTTAATTACTACGTAGTACTGTAACACCTAAAGATAATGAAAAAATCAGAATCAAATTTGATGCCAACTGATGCTTAGAGTACCAAAAATTAACGTAAAGAATTTAAAATGCGTGTTCATTTAAAGTACCACTTATGCATACATTTAACAATATATAGTAGTACAGAACACAACTTTGTGTGTAACTAATATGGAGTTTTATCCTATAGCTAGATCGTTAATATATATATATATATATATATGTCTCGTTTAAATCTTATTTATAGCTTGCTTACGTCGAGTTCTGGAAAAGCAATTTTGTTCGACCACATCTTTAACATTACGAGTATTTTTGTTTCTGTTTTATTTGTTATTATTTCAATATCCTCGATGATTGGATTGGGAAGAACACATTCCTTCACTTCTCCTACACTTATGATGTTGTTGCTGTTGCTTATGCCCCTTGATCGACATGTAACATCAGATCAAGTCCCGAAGGCTATGGGCGAGGCTCCGGTTTTTAATAGCACCACAAGGGTCGGAGTCCGACTTGGCTAAATGACCGGTCCCGTAATTTTGAACCGAGTCAAGTGACGCGAACGGAACACGTGACCCCGTTTTTCCAGAGGTAAATTTGAGAACTTGGAGGACATTGTAGCCACGCCCCATTTTACGTGCCCCGGCCGCACATTACCATTCCTTACATGAATTCACGCCATTTCATCGTTTGGCGGCTGCTGATTGGTCAATTGACTTTGCATCGGTAATTGCCATAATATTTGATCCTAAGCGCATTTTAAATGAGATAAATGCTAAAATATATGTCTTAGTTGCTTTCATTTCGATAATTGCAAAATATTTGATCCTAAGAGCATTTTAAATGAGAATCTGTTTCTTAGTTGCATTCATTTTTATATATTTTTTACGCGATATTTTACAAGGAACGTGAATTTTTTTAAGTGGCGCCACCTATTAATGTAAAAGTAATTTAAAGTGACAAACTATTTGTAAAAGAAATTTTCGCCATAAATGCCTTCATATTTCTTTTTTGTGCATGAAAAATTTTAAGAAATTACCAATTTCCGTAGTAATTTCATTGTAAAATTTTAGGAGTAGAATAAAAAAGAGAAAATATTACTCAAAATTGAATTTTTTCTTAAATTTAAATGTTGAATTAAAAAATATGAAAGCTTTATTTATTTATTTTTAAATTTAAATATTGAATTTATAAAAAATTGTTTATTTTTTTAATTAAAATCTTAATTGCAACATGCAAATTAAATATTTTTTGATGTTTTGCACACTTTAGTTTTTTACCTTACTCTTAAAAAATAAAAATTATAAATACTCTTCTAAAAATTACCAAAAATAGACTGAAAATAAAGTGACTGTATTGTACAAATGCATAAATTTTATGATGCACAAATATGTAATTTTGAACGTTACTACGATACTATTATTTGAAATACATTCTATTTCGTTCAAAAATAGTGATGGAAGTTTTGATTCTTGAAAAACAGACATGCTTTCATAAGAATCAGCGCACCAAATACACAAATACCGATGTAAACTCATTGACCAATCAGCAGACGCCAAACGATGTAATGACGTGAATTCATGTAAGGAATGGTAATATGCGCCCCGGCCACCATTAGTGAACACGACGGTAGATTTTCAGTGACGAGCATCGAACCAGGGACGTACAGATCACTGGCCCACTGCTATTGCCATCTGGGATACCGCACCCTTCTCTCCTGCACTTATAGGAACAGGTTTCAAATATAAAATAGGAAACCTTTTCCGATATTTGCTTAACTCATATTTCATGAAACTAATGTCAGTGAAATGACGTATCACAGCAATCAGTTCACAGAGTTCAGTTCAGATTTACAATTCGAAAAGTTTTAATCGCAAAATATTATTCTGGGTAATATACAGTACTTTGATGTATGCTATTTATAAGTTATTTCACATATTGTTAGCTGTTTCCACAAGGGATTATCTAGGTTCGGGTTTAATTTTGTTTGGATATCAACCAACTTCACCGACTGGGAATCTAATAATCGGTATTTTATATCAAGTCGTATACATTATAGGAATTAATATGCTTATGAATACTTTTTGCATATTTTACGTAAGTATTTGTTTCGAACATATCAACAGTTTACTATTCTTTAAAAAATTACTATCTTCCAAGGAAATACCAGCCACAAGTACATTTTAAAACATTTGCGAATATAAAAAAAGAGTTGCAGAAATCGACAACGATTTCTCGGCATTGGTGTTTTTATTTTTACTTTTCAATAGTGTAAGATTGTTTGTTGCATACAACCTTCTCCTTAATAACCTTAATTTTCTAAGTATTGCAGCGGTGTGTACGGTACTTACTTGCTTTTTAACAACACACAGTATGTTTACTTTGATGATTCTTTGTTGTGTTGCAAGCAGAGCGTCTAGTCAGTGTTCTGAAATCCAAGAAAATGCGAGTCATTTCCCTGAAATTCCAGCGTAATCGAACCTCAGTCACTTTCTGTTAATCAGATATATTAATAAAGAATTGACGATATCTGGTGGAATACCAATCAAGAGAAATTTTGTACTGGTCTACATGGGAACTGTTATTACATATATAGCATTAATAGACACTTTGAGCCGGCAGCGATAAGAGGTTATTCAAGAAGTAACATTATTATTGTAAAATATGTTATTAATAACAACTTCATTTTTAATAGTTCATTTTTTAATTTCTTAACTATTTTGTAGTAAAAGATAATACAAAATGGTCTATTCCTAATACTGAATACCCCCAACTTGAATTTTTAATACATCTCTTCGTTGATGGCAATATACAGGGTTCCCATATATATTCGTTACACCCCCCTTAACTTCTAACCGGTTACAGCTTAGGCCATAAAGTTGGTGTCTAGGTATAGTAAAAAGGCTATGGGCTACTCGATGAGTCAACTTACAACGCCGTCTATCGGCGAATTTTGGAATTAGCGTTTTTATCTCAAAAACGGTACGAGATACGGGAAAAAATCAATTACAAAGTTGTTCAGCGTCATCGATTTAGTGAGAAAAGGCACATTAAGCACATTAATACTTAAAACAGAATGTACAAAATGAACATTCGTTTGGTCACGATTTCGAAAACTGTCATGTCATAAAGAGTGGAAGAAAGAAACTGAGACACTTTCATACCTTCAGGATCATTTATTTATGTTGCTGAAAATGCCCTCCATTAGCCACTATACACATTTGCACTCTGGATTTCTCGCTGCACATTGTGCAACATGGCTGGTGTTCCAGCTTCGCTCGTGTTTCAGGACGCCATAGTGTTGAAAATCACGACCAAACAAATTTTCATTTTTTACATTCTGTTTTTAGTATTAATGTGTGCTAGGTGTCTATTCTTACTAAATTGATAATACTGTACAACTTTGTAATTGACTTTTTTCCCATAACTCGTACCGTTTTTGAAATAAAAATGCTAATTCCAAAATTTGCCGATAGGTGGCGTTGTGAGTTGTGTCATCGAGTAGCGCATTGCCTTTTTACTATAATTAGACGCCAACTTTATGGCCTAAGCTGTCCCCGTTTAGAAGTTAAAGAGGGTGTAACGGATATAGGTGGGAACCCTGTAATTTCAGATTTTATATTTTACTGTCTAGTTTGACGTAACAAATATAGAAATTCATTAGAAAAATGAATAGAATATTCACATTTCGTTCGTAACATAGAATTTACGTTTATCATTAGAATTGTTCATATCAGGTTGGAACTGAAGAAACTATGCTGGAACTTTAAGATTTAAGGAATATAAGATCATAGTTAACAAAAAAGTACTGCTTGTTTCTAAGATTCTTATATTAACACTCTACCATGCACATATGTGTATTGGATGTATTGGATTTGAAAAATGTACGAAATTAATGCTTATATTATATTTTTAGTCGAGGTGGCATTTTATAAAAATCCTTAAAAAATCATAAAATTTCCTTTCTGTACGACTTCCAACGAATTATAGTGCAATGCTCAGTTTTAGAGACTACAGACCCGCGCCAAAAAAATTTGAACACACACACACACACACATATATATATATATATATATATATATATATATATATATATATATATATATATATATATATATATATATATATATATATATACGCTATAATGTGTGTAATAGTGTGAGTGTACGTTACAGTATTTGTTAGAGTAATTCTATTTTATTCGAGAAATCACGTGACCTCGAATAGAAAAGTCTACGAGAATAAAACTCAAGAACTATTTAAATTTGAAATTTCCTTTTATAGTCACTTGCGCTCTCGTGTAATGAACGAGAAACTCTCTTTAATACGTCCCAGCATTATACTTGTCTGTTACGCGTTAAGCTGAGGCTATTGGAGAATGAGTGGTTTTTAACCACTAAAAAGGAATGAAATTTCGATTATAGAAACAGTGAGCTCGCATTATGGTTTTTTTTGAGGCTGCGATGGTCTTAACTTCGGGAATAATCAATAAAACAATGTAAATTATTTATCATGTTTAATTCTAGATAACTTCTGCATTATGGTCCATAGAGGAAACTAAAAATTTTTATGAGATTCAAAACACACTTACTTAGAGATAGTTACTACCTAGATGAGTAGCTGGTTTTACGTTGTAGAGTTTATACACTGTTGGCCACTGTAAATGCAACACCCTGAAGGAAACATGCAAATAACATGAAATTTACAACATGCATTAGCGGAGGTGAGATATGCAAATGATTAGAATTTCAGCGCAGACGCACATCACGCGCGCCTGTGGAGCCACTTCAAAGCGCTATTTAAGGCTTTGAGATTTCAACGATTTCAAGTTCGGCAATTGTGTTTTTCTTGTGGTTTTTTCAAAAAAACGATCAATTATGCCTCGTCGAAAACAGCGATCATCTTTTGATCAAGTATCCGAGTTCGAAAGAGGAAGGATAGTGGCCTACCGAGATCGTGGATTATCTTTCAGGGAAATCGGTAGTCGTGTTGGACGAAACCAAACAACCGTAATGCGGATATGTGATCGTTGGATGCAGGAGGGTACGACGGACCGGCGTGTTCGATCGCATCCACCTCAGCGCACCACTTCACGTGATGACAGGCAAATTGTGCGCATGGCAGTAACGGATCGCTCAGTCACATCACGAACCATAGCACAGCACATGCAGTGTTTAACGCATCATACAGTGTCTGCGGGTACCATTCTACGCCGTTTACAGCAGAGTGGTCTATCCGCAAGACGACCATTGCTTTGTCTACCCTTGACGCAGAACCACAGATGTCTCCGCCGCCAATGGTGCGATGACAGAAGGATGTGTACGGCAGAATGGAATGAAATTGTCTTTACTGACGAGTCACGCTTCTGTCTGCAACACCACGATGGTCGCATTCGAGTCTGGAGACACCGTGAAGAGACGATGCTGAACAGCTGCGTTATGCACCGCCACACTGGTCCTGCACCGAGTATTATGGTATGGGGTGGTATTGGATATCACTCTCGCACACCTCTAGTACGCATTGCCGGTACTTTAAACAGCCAGCGCTACATCTCCGAGGTGTTGGAGCCAGTTGTCCTTCCTTACCTTCAGGGCTTGCCCACAGCCATATTTCAACAGGATAATGCGCGACCACACGTGGCACGCATTGTCCAACGGTTCTTCGTCAATCGCCAGATTTAATTGCTTCCCTGGCCGCCTCGCTCTCCGGATCTTTCGCCGATAGAAAACATGTGGTCCATGGTTGCTCTACGATTGACCCAGATTCCATCCCCAGCTGCCACAGCAGATCAACTTTGGCAATGTGTGGAAGCTGCTTGGTCTGCTGTACCCCAAGAACTCATCCAAAGTCTCTTTGAATCAATGCCGAGGCGTGTGGCAGCGGTGATCTCCAACAATGGCGGCTACTCTGGCTACTGATTTTGGCAGGAACCACACTTCACAGAAGTCTATAAATTTAATCATTTGATACTTGGTCAACATGTTATCTACAAAATAAATTTTGTTGTGATATCTCTTGTCTTTGTTGGTGTTGCAATTTGGGTGGCCAGCAGTGTATATATGTGTGTATATAGGTTAATGATATTAATTAAGCAGCGTAAGTTTATCACTCGAAACAACCAAGAAAAGCTTTACGAAGATGGTTGGTTTGTTGGGGCTTTATGGCACAAGGTCCAGAATAGGACATGCTGCTCCAAACACATGGTAAAACCCGAAAAAAGCGTATTTATAAGTGGGCATTTTTAGATTATAAACTAAAACCGATGATAAAAACATATGCACATGACATAGAGGTAAAAACAGGCGAAATATGAAAGAAAAAAACTCATAAAGACACAGATATAAAGTATAAAATTTTGTTGGCTTTGAAATGTGATAATAAAACCAAGATAAATCGGGGTAGATAAAACCAATGTTAAAGAAAAAAATGAGAATAGATGCACAAACATGAAGAGATTCATATAAAAGATGATAAAAATGTGAACAAAACAAAGAAATTAAAAAATATGACACAAACGATAAATGACACAAACGAAAAAGTTTCAATGGCATGAAACGATGATATAAAAATACGATTCATGTTAGATATTTCTGCTGAAAAGTCTAGAAAGGACAAGGCTCCCCAAATACTCGTCAAGAGTATAATAAATGCGCAGAAAATGAGACGCATATAAATCAAGCAGGTGTGGTAAAAGGTGTGATAAGATCAAAGTTAAAATGTAAATGCGATAAAATCAGTCAAAATATATAGCTGGTGATAAAAATGCTGTCATATAAAGTGGTTAATAAGAACGATAAAACAAATGGGCATAAAAAATTATGAAATGAAAGTCAAATAAATAATGGAGTGTAAAAATAGTAAGAGCAATTTAAACAAGAGAGAAGAAGAGTAAAGCTCAAAGAAGGCAAAAAAAACCGAATAGAGAGTTAAGACTCCTCCAAATCAACGTCGATGTCCGAGTCCTTCGACACGTACAATTTTAGATACGAATTTTCCGCAAGTTCTGACGAATTTTCAATCGTATGAATCGTACGAATTTTCCGTTTGTTCTTTAGGATGTAATCCGGATCACTAGCTTTCCTAGAAAGGGCAACTCACTTTCTAGGAATAGCCACTTTTTCTATTTTGGTTACAGGGGATTGGTGTGTTCAAATCTATATGATATGAATAATATTTGTACGTCATGTTCATATCTATATGATATGTTCATATCTATATGACATGAACATGACCGATTGGACACGATAGCATTCTGGTGAGCGGGAGTTTGGACTGTTTTAGATATGTTGATTTTAGATGAAGTAGCCTGCTGGGATGTTTCTTTTTTTGTTCTGTCTATCTGGATTCAATAATATTTGTATGAGCTGGAGATGGTGATGATTGTTTGGGTTTTCTGTCGGGAGAAGTTGCCTGTAAAAATTTTTTCCCACGTTTAGAATTATAGTTTGCCAATCTAATTGGCGAAAGAACAACTGGTTCGTTCTGGGTGCTTGCAGTTTTCATGATGTTTTTAGTCGCAGCAGCATAAGAGACACCAGCCTTTAGAGTTTTGGACTCAATCAGCTTTCTAGCCTCTGGAAACGAAATCTTGTGATTTACTTTTACAGTCAGTACTTCCTTCTCCATTATTCTTTTGGGACATGCTCGCGAGTATGCAACATGATCACCCCGACAATTTGCACAAGGTGGGAATTCTTCGCGATTATTACTGACGTGGCCAACTTCTGCGCAACGGGCACAGGTAATGGTCCCACGACAGGAATCCTTCGAATGCCCAAATCGTTGGCACTTATAGCATCTTAACCCTTTCAGGGGCAACAACCTCAACCGTTTGCATAGTGCAGATTCCCCCCCCCCCGATTTTTTAACCTTAAGAATCATGAAAATTTTTTAAATTAAAGGTTGAAAATGTTTTACTTCTTTAAACTGATAACAGATGGCAGAACTAACCATTTTTCTGCTTATTTAACTGGAATACATTGAATTCAAGTGAAAGAAAGACTAGCATTAGGCGTTTTCAGTGTGCAAACGGCGCCCCTCAAAGGGTTAATGGATTGGGAATATATGGACTACGCACACACGCCATCTTCACTTGACTTGGAAGATCCGGCGTGTCAAACGTCAAGATCAGGTGCTTCGTCGGAAGCCCCTTCCCATCACGACGTATGGTGATGCGTCTTACGGCTGATACCTTTTGATCACGAAGATTTTACAAGATTTCCTCTTCCGGAGTGTTGACAAAGTCCAACTCGGAGATAACGCCCCGCGACGAGTTCAAGGAATTGTGGGTGGATATCAGAATCGGAAATCGACCGAGAGAAGTGCATGTAGATAGAAGACCGGCCTGTTTGGGTGATGACACTTCCACTAATAAGTCTCCAGATCGGAATTTTCTTGTAGATTTCACTTCGCCAATTAAAGATTGTAAAGATTTGTAAATTATAAACGGAGAAACGTTGTTGAAGTTACCTTCTCTTCGTTTGATTATAAAAAAACGGGCTGTAGACATTACGGTACAATAGTTTGGATTCGGTGACTTATCCCTCACCGTGGGATTTTGAGAAAAAGAATCCATATAAAAGGGGCTTATAATTCAATTCCCGGCCGCACCACCCACCACGGAGCCCAACAAGGGGATGCACATACGTGCACCAGTGCTAGCCGAGAACTATACGCTCACGAAGCGACCCTGAAGCAGACTCCACCCTTAGCGAGATGCCCAGTGAACGTAACGATTGCTTGGTTCCTAGCCGGAGATAAAATCAACGACCAGCCGATTGATATAATAGGGAACCACTATGTACCTCCCGTTTACCCGAAGAGGGGGCCAAAGCAGTGTATTGGGATACCAAAACTGTCCCTCAACTGCCAGGATTCCCTTTCCAGGGACACGGGTCTCCACACACGGCAAACACGTGGGTGATATACACGCCATTAGAAGCTAGAAGCCACATAGCGGCAACAGCTTCTAATAGTGAGCCCTCGCCTCCGAAGAGGAACCACGCCGAGGGAGAAAAGAAAGAAAAAGTACAAAAAAGGAGAAGAGAGGAAAAAGGAAAGGAGAGATAGTTCGCTGGGGTACCTCGGGATTGCGACACCCGTGTTTACCTAAAGAAGGTAAACCCCCCTGAGGGGGCTTTACGAAGAAGATTGAAATTATCTGCCAAACTTTCTCACAGTTTATCTTACGAACATGAAATACCATCAACCAGGCTTGTCTCCCTAAATCGGAAGTTCCTACTTTTAGAATTGGTGGGCTTTCTGCGCACTTACATGGAGGGCTCAGTATTAAAGTGAACCAAGTCCACTTTTTGACAATTTGTGCTAACACTTCCGTGATATAGTAAAAACATAATACAGAATGGTTATAATTAAAGTTCCACTTTGAAATGGCCATAAAAGGAAAACTACTGGAAAACTACTAGATCAAATGTTATCAAACTTGATAATAGTTTAAAGAATGTCTTGGGAATTTCTTTTCTGCCAAAAAAAAGTTCAAAAACTCACAGTCAGGGTGGAAATGACACTATATGCAATATTGTTAAACGAAATAAGGGTCGAAATCTACATAACTTAACCTTTTGAGGCACAGATTTAACATTTTGTATACCCTTAAGAAACATTGACGAAAACAAAATTACTATTTAAAGTGTACGCATTCCGGAAATCGTTTTCTTACAGATCGCTAATTTGTGAATTTTGAAGCCTGAATTCGGCCCTAAGACATGAAGATAGTCTAAAGAATTTGGTGATAATCTAATGAATTTGGCGGAATTGAAAGATGCGATACGCCGACATGTCCGTAACATTCCTCCTGATATGCTAAGAGCTACTGTTGAGAATGCAGTAATGCGATTTAACTTGCTTTCGGAAAATGGACCACACATTGAACGCCACATTGAACATGCTTTGTAACACGTTTCAGAAATGATTAAACGCATTTTAAGCTGATGTCTTTATGTCTTAATTCGTTTAACAATATTGCATGCAGCGAAATTTCCCCCCCTGGTGAGTTTTGAACTTTTTTTTGGCGGTAAAAAAATTCTCATGACCTCCTTTAAACTATTACCAAGTTTGATAACATTTGATCCAGTAGTTTTCCTTTTATGACCATTTCAAAGTGGAACTTTAATTATAACCACCCAGTATTTTTCAATGCAATAGTGAACCATGATCATCCTAAAAATTTTTACTACAGATGGCAAAAGTTCTATGCACCACTGTATAACAACTGATTTGTTATCAGAGCTATAGTTCATCAGGTCCATATTCTGAGTTATGAACATGGACGGGCTTAAGTGGGTGTATTTTGTGATATATCTTATTTCATTGCACTGAAATTACTTAACAGTCAGTTTTTAAGAAACAATTCATGACATTTACGAAGTTATCAGACTATTCTATACATGACGTTTTCTTTCGTGAGTAAGTACAGAGCTTAAAGAGTATAATATTATGTCCAAAGAATGGCAGTGGATCAGCTAAAACCAGAATATATCACTATTTTATGAAGATGAGAATGGGAGAGTTTACAAGAAATTTTTCCAAGAATATTGAGAATAAGCCAGGAAAGACTCTAGAAGCGTCAGTAAAAAAGAGGTTTTTGGAGTTGTGAGTTATACACTCTTTCTTCTTTTTAAATACAACTCTAAATGTAACTCTAAGTATTTTCTAGCTTAAAGAGAAATTTTTTATTGTCTAAAATTTCAACAACTGTTTTTTCCTTGTTATGTCATTGCGTATATGATATCAGTAAAACAGTTGGCTAGAGTGCCATAAATTTTATAAACATGCAAGACAACACATGTATAATTAAAATGATCAACTTTTATGTCATTTCTATCTTAAAAATTTCAATTTCAGTAAAACTAAGCAATCTTTTAAATTTAAATTAAAAACATTCTTTAAAGAATTGAGAATTATGATTTCAAACGAAATTTTAAAACTAAAAAAATGTGTATGTTCATTATTATACATATGCAAATCTGCGCGCGATGACATTGAAAACAATGGGTGAAATTTCAAAAAATCGAAAAATTATCTTCAAGCTTGAAAGAAATTTAGAGTTATATTTATAAAGAAGAAGAGTGTTAACTAACAGTAAAATTTTCAGATATCAGAATAAATGATTTTCATAACTACTAATGATTGAAATAGCGATATGTTTGTCGAGTATCTTAGCTTATAAAGGCACCTGAACCCTTAAAAGAACACAATGTGGCGTTGAAAGAAACTGAAGTGGAAATAATTACAAAACATAAGGCCAAATACGGTGAAAATTGGATAATTAGCCTTAAGGGTGAAGTTTATAGAAAATTTTCAAAAAAAAATAATAAGAGAATAAATCTGGACTAATACAAATATGGATGGAAAGAGTAGTTAAAACCCGTGATTTGTTACAACCGCTGGGGATTCAGGCATTTTATTCGTAGCAAAGTATTATAAGAATAAAAAGGTTTGTAAGAAGTTTAGCAAGGATCCGCATGAAGTGGAATGGGACAGAGGAAGATTATGGTGTACGAATTGTTGGAAAGTTGACAAAGATAAAGAAATTGAAGAGTACGATGACTCGATGCATACTCACCTCCCAATGGATCATTCTTTTCTTATATATTGCTAGGAGGTCAATCGGCTGATTGCTAAGGCTTATTAAGGTGCCACCGGAACAGTGCGATAGTGAGGCCGGGAAGCTGGCTCGGGCTTCTACGTTTTGCGGGATTTTTCACCTCGGCTGTTCCTCACTTGCCAATGGGGACTGTCGGTGTTTGCGGCGTAGGGCGAATCAAGTTGATTCACTGGGAAACTACTTTCGGCTTTTATGTGGGCACTTACTGTGCGAGGTGTTGTCGCAGAGTTTCACGACATCGTGAAAGCGCAAAAAGAAACAAATGCAGAAGGCAAATATATATAGGAATATATGGTAGTAAAGAATAGTGGATAGCAATTTTAAGCGAAGAAACCGAATCGATGGAAATGAGAAGAAAGAACAGGCTACCCAGGTGCAGTAAGGAAGTGATAAAAATGGATGGAAATAGAGATTAGAATGTAAAAAAAGTAAAGAGGCAATAAAAAGAGGAATAGTGTAGAAGAAAAATAAAGTGTAACAAGTAGTTGAGGCAAAATTTATGAAGTTAGTAAAAGAGTACCTCCCAAGAAGAGAAGGGTAGCGATCCTTGGGAAGAAGTAAGGAAAAGTGGCGGTAAGGAATATAGAACGCCCACACTGAGATTGGTTGGCGAGGAAGATGGAGGGAACGTCCCCAAACAATAGCAGGGAAATAAAAGTATATGACGAATGAAATTGGATGAGGCGTGGCTAACAAACTATTAATGAGACCTAATATGAAAAAAGAAAAGTAGAAGAGGGTACTCCGAGAGTTGCAGTTAGTAGTAAGAAGAGAGTTGCCATAAGTAATTGGTCGATGCTGATTTATAATCGCTATGAGCTACAATTGATCGGCGAGCCCGCCCAGTGACTAAGATGAGAAAGCCCTGATGAAGCAGTGCGCACGCTGCCTAGATGCCAAGTATTGAGAAAGCCCTAATGAGCCTCAAATCCAGTTCCCGGCGACAAATTCATCGGATGACCGGAGACCCCAACGAACAAGCCCGAACGAGGATCACAACGGTTGGAGTAGAAGCAAGCGCCCGCTGCCCAGATGTCCAGTATTGAGTAAGCCAGTGTCCCATGCCATGTATCCACAACCGAGTACTAGTCAGCGATCAGCAGTGGAGGTACTGTCCCTTTTCCTTTCCATGTCTGAAATAATTGCTTCTGATTAGCGTAACAATCAATAACTTAATAATAAAGAGCGCGGTAGTGAATAAACCTCATGACGGAAGTTAGCGGGTTAATAAGTGATAATTCGTAAAACGAGTTATTTAGTATCATGTGTTATGAATTGAATATGAGCAAATACTAGTTATTCATTAAGCCTCTATTTTGAATTGAATATGATTTGATGCTAATGAGTAATTAAGGTTGATGAAACGAATCAGAATTAAGTGATGATAATACATGATGAGCGTATAATGTTTAGTGAAAAATGTTGTGTAATTTATGTGTTGTGTCAATTCAATAAATCAGTTTATCCTTCTTAAACCAGAGTTGTCTTCCATCATCTGGAGTCACAATGAATCATTATTTTACATGCAATGTACCAACCACATCTTTATCCATCATTAATCATAAATTTCTAAGTCTATAATAATTAAAATTAATATTAAACTATACTTTAACTGCCACAGGAGAGTATTAAGGGGTCTAGTACCCTTTAAAATCCAAGAGACTCGACAAACATATTTTAAATGACCCTTTATTCAGAAATGTTAAACTTTTACTGTGAGTTATAAACTTTCTTCATTATAAATACAGTTCTAAATTTTTTCTAGCTCGAAGAGAATTTTTTTAAACATGTAAAATTTCAAAAATTATTTTTCATTGTTATTCCAAAGTGCACATGATATCACTAAAACAGTTAGCTATAATACCATGCAACATAAACATGTACAATTAAAATGATCAATTATTATGTCATTCCTATTTGAAAAATGTTAATTACAGTAAAATTTATGAAAAAAAAATTTTTGAAATAAAAATAGTTAAAAATATTTTTTTCTACGAAGAACTAAGACTTTGATTCAAAGTTTGTCCTTTTGAAGATAAATTACATAACTTAAGTCAGAAACTAAGAAAAACGTGTCCGATCATTAATATAGAGATGCAAGTCAGCGCTAAATGCCATAACATTGAAAAAAACATGGTTGAAATTTTTTAAAAACATTTTCTTCAAACTAGAAAAATTTAGAGTCATATTTTAAAGAAGAAAGAGTTTTTAACAAACAGCAAAATTTCATATTACGGAATAAATGGTTATTGTAACTACTGAGGATTGAAAATAAGGATATGTTTGTCAAATCTCTTAGATTTTAAAAGGTACCTGACCCCATAAGGTGAACTTAAATATGACCGTCTCTCTTGTTTGTTTTAAATGTTCTTTCATTATAGTACATTAAGGGGATGGTGGACTTTCAAATTACCAAAAATCGAGCAAAATTGGAATTTTTTTGGGGGGTGTATTAATATTTTAAAAACATGTAAATATTGGAATGAAATGCATTTAAAATGTGTAGTGAAAAGAAAATGAAAAATTCTCGCTTTAGAGTAGTAAGTATTAAAAGTAAATAAAAAATTATCTTTTAAATGACTTTTTCTCAAAATGAGAAATTTACAGATTTGCAAGTCTTTAAAATGCTCCTCGCGTCATAATTTTTGACGAAATTTTATGAAATTTATAATAAAGATTCCTGTAATACATCAAAATAAAGTTATGTATCCATTTTAGGATTCGAGGTCATTTAGATTATAAAAGTTTAACTTTAGTGTAGAAAAGTACAAAAATTTCGCGGAAATTCAGAGTACAAGCATAAAAATATTTTCTAAAAATTAACTATTCAACGAATGTACAAAAAATACATAACTTTGTTCAGAAAGTATTTATAAGCAATATAAATGCAAAATAAGGGGAAAAATTTAAAATTGAGTCGCAAGGAGCATTTTAAAGAAGGGTAATTTAATTTAAATTTTTTAATTATAATTTTTTTTTTTTTAAATTTTTATAAAATTTTATAAGGTGTTTATATTGTTATACTTTTATGAATATAAATACAAAATTTCATATCTCTGTGGTAAAAATTTCAAAAATCGTTTGAAAGGTCCACTATCCCCTTAATAGTGGAATTCGTGGATTTTATATTCTGCTTATTTTGCACGCTGGGTGTCAGAAACTGTTCTGTTACGTTGTTACTATGAGTTATAGTAACCGTTCCATATTTATATGTGATATATATTATTAATGCCTTTTGGCGTTTCGTAAGGATATTGATTGCAAGCATAATATTTCCTTTGTAAAAATTTTGTTGCATCGTAATTGCTTCGTTGCATTGTTAAATGGTTGAATGTTTATGCACAGCTATTTATGATGATTGAATTATTATGCTTTTACTGATTTTGTAACTGCTGTAACCAGCAGTACTGGTGTGGTTGTATTCTGTTTGTTCTTTAAATAAAATTTCGTTGTTAAGGTTTAGGTAATTAAGGTTTCATTGTTAAGGTCAACGTATGGTGGCTGTTCACTTGGGGAAGACATGATCCATTATGTGCTGTAATATGCCTAATATTTAGTTATGGCACCACATTCGAATAAATTCTACCTAAAATTATACAAATAATAATTTATGAGAGATTTGAAGTCCCCTGTGTTGCCATCTTTTGAAATTTTTGAAAAACAGTGACCTTCTATCTGAATTTTAAGTAGATAAAGAAATAGTTGCCCTATACTACAAGCGATGCAGAACGGTCATTCTCTCCTTCAGTAGTTCTCACCAGGGTAGGCGTGAGTGATGTCAAGGCGGGGATGGATGGTTACCGAAAAAATATTGTGTAGAACAAATTTTACTAGACTTTATGGTGTTTTAGGGAATTTTTATTGGCCTAGGGTATAAAGATCATCCAAAGAGGTCTTATAGCATGTTCACATAGGAGTCCGGTAGCAGAAGCGTTAAACTATTGAAATATATTTAACCAATGACAAACCTCCAAACGATTAGCAACGAAATTTTTAACGCATATGATTGGTTTGTTTCCGTCTCAGCGCCATCTTTCCTTTTATGCTTCCGCTGCCAGACTCCCATGTGAACAGGTCCTTAGACACAAAAAGTGGGAGAATCAATGCTCTACTTTAAAATGGATACGCACTTACGAAGGTAGTCAGCCAGTTTAACAAAAGATTTAACCAGACTCAAATAAAATCTGCCTACTCATTTCCTGGTTAATATTCCTTTATTATATGATCGTCCATTAAACGGACGTCCATACTCAAGCTCTGTGGTTCAACAAAAACAAAAAATCGTTTTTACACTGAAGAATATTAAAGACAAAGCAATTTGAATTCACATAAGACACTGGAACGATTAACGCGCTCCTACATATGAAAAATACAACGAATTTCCGTTACAACTCCCCATCTAAACTCGAACGAGTTTACTGAATTTAAAGAATAGATGATTTACCTAAATGACACTAAAAAATAAAATTAAAGCTTTACATAAAATAAAAAAAAATCACACATTATATAAATGCAAATAATGACAAAAAATATGTTCAATAGTAAAGTTTCTAAAATTCAGTCTTTGAGTTCGAGTGGATAGACCAATTGTACAGGTCTTTTATAGTCTCCTTTGGAAGTATGAACTATGCAAGACATAAAGTCCGTCACGCCCGTGAAACACTTCTTTGACAACACCTAAGTCCCACAGCAGCTTAGATTTACTGGTGCCCTCTAGCAGAACAGCATCTCCTATTTTAATACACTCAACGGAACTTGGACTTGTCATGTTGTTCATTGTTCTCAAATTAAGTAAGTACAAATCTTTCAATTTTTTCATAATTGGCACAGTAATCGAGATTGGTAATCTTGTCTTTTGGTAAGAGCAACTTTAGTAGATTCCCTGTGAAGGGTTTCGATGAAATGACTGGGTATTCGATCTGATTTCTTCCTGGAACAAAAATTGTGCTGGAGTCAAAGGCTGAGGTTCTCCTATCTCGTTGCTAACGTAAGATAGAGGTCTCAGATTTACAACAGTCTCTATCTCGGAGAGAAGAGTGGTCATCTCCTCAAAGCTGAGTAGAGCCCTTCGTAAAACTTTCTTTCAGTGGTTCCTTAACACTCTTGACCTAGTCTCTCATAGAAACCTCCCCACCATGGGGCAAGTTCTACAAGGAATTTCCATGTTATACGTTTGGATATCAGAAAATCTCGAAATTCAGAGTCTTCCAAAATATCAAATAGTCTCTGAAGCTCCTTATCGGTACATTTAAATGATTTCGCATTGTCGGAGTAAATATTGTGACATGTACACCTTCTTGACAGGAACCTTCTAAAAGCCAGCAAGAACTTTGCAGTCGACATATCCGTGACCAGTTCAAGATGAATCGCCCTCGTCACAGCGCAGGTAAATAATGCAACGTACGATTTTTAGTACCATCTTCGTACCTCAACATAAATCGGAAAAGCAAAGTCGGTACCGATAACAGTGAACGGAGGAGTTTCAACCCATCCGATCCTTGGACCTGTCCGCTCAATTGATGCGAAGGTTTGACAGCATATCTTCTACAAGTCAAGCACTTTGGAAATTACCCTTTTCACAAGCTGCCCTTTGGTATCCAAAATCTTTTTCGGATTTGTACTAACGTGCTTTCAACACGTGAATGCAGCATATTTTCATGTTTCTTGCTTTGCAAGTAGTTCGCGGCGACTTGGAATGTTGGAAATAATAATCGGTTTTCTTTCATCAAAGGAATAGTCACTCTCGTCAAATCTTCCCTTGCTTCTTAAATGCCTTTATCATCAAGAAATGGAACAAGTTGAAAAATGTCCGATTTTGGTGAAATCTTTGAATTATTATGGAGAGCTTACAACTCACCTTTGTAGAAGTGGGACTGAATTAGCATAATAAAGTCTCTTAGGCGGCTTTCACTTCATTAGCTGTCAGAGTTTCAGCCTCAGGTTTTACCTTTCTTAATCTACTTAAAAATCGCTTCATCCAAGATACAAGTCTAATAATTCTGCTCAATTTACTATAATTATCAATATTCAATAATTTTATCTCTTCTTGAGGAACACATTCCTTCACTGAAATTCATTTCAGATATTCCCATCGGGTCTCATTTACCTTCTTAATTTCTGTCTTGGGCCACATATCATTCGGAAGAGATAACCACGTCTGGACCCCTCCACCAAACCGGGGAACTTATCAGAACATTGATGGAGGTTCTCTACTGATAAGATCAGCAGGATTGTCCTTCCCAGGGCAATGGTGGCCAGTTCCTTTGGACGAGTAATTTACCTGTATTTCTTTGACACGATTTCTAATAAACTGTTTAAAGTTTATGGCAGGAGTTTTAACCCAACAACACACGATTGCTGAGTCGGACCAAAATAAAATTTCACAAGGCTGTTTCAAAGCTCGTATAATAGTTTTATACAGCCTGACAGATAAGAAGGCACCAAGAAGTTCAAGTCTTGGTAACGTTATCACTTTCAAGGGCGCAACTCTACTCTTAGCTGCAACAAAACTTGTAGATATGAGTCCATCACTAGTTTCTATTCTAAGATAAGCTACTGTACCATAAGCCTTCAAGCTGACATCAGAGACAATATGCAATTGATTGCAATTTATTTTCCCTTTACTGAATCCTAAGAAATAGTAACGCGGTACTGTTAAGTC
This sequence comes from Dolomedes plantarius, assembly GCA_907164885.2. Lineage (NCBI taxonomy): Eukaryota > Metazoa > Arthropoda > Arachnida > Araneae > Dolomedidae > Dolomedes > Dolomedes plantarius. The sequence goes on along the minus strand of OU015490.1, from coordinate 205,083,605 downwards.
GTTAAGGTTGTTTGAATTGTTGACCTTATATCACGCCACTGTTGTTCTAAGTCTAACGGTAACTTTTGATCCCACTCCAAGCCCCTTTTCCAAATATTTTGTATCAAACACTTCAGGAGAATAGTGAAAGGCCCTAAAAACCCAACTGGGTCAAAAATACGACCAACGATTTTCAAAATAAATCGTTTCGAGTTCTCTTGTTTGTTAATTAACTTTGACAAATGATCAGACTCAAAATAAAATGAAGGTTATCTGAATCCCAACAAATTCCCAAAACTTTAAACGGGAAAGCTGACTGACCTATACTTTCCTTTTCCTCAACATTTATGCCGATTTGTTTACACAGCTCACGTAATTCTCTGATGTTTGTTTGGAATTTTCTTAACAACATAACAGCATCTCGAAAAATATCTACGCAATCAGAACTTAACTGTAATGCTGTATCGATATTATCACATCCACCTATGACGTCATCAACGTAAACTCTTCGGTTTAAACACGTTGTATGCAAGTGGTTTCGATTCTGCGTACTTTTGATATGCTCTTTTCTGGTCGCAGCCAAAAGAAACGGACTACAATTAATGCCAAATAATACCCGACAAAAGCGATATATAACTTTTGAAGAGTCGTTCCATGGGTCTTGTGACATAAAAAAACCTAGTTACCGTCACGGTCTTCTTCGTGGATAATTAATTATAGAAATGCCTGTTTAATATCGGCTGTAAAAGCAATTTCGTTTTCCTCGAAATGAGAGTATCAGCTCAAAAATATCGGGATATAAGTTCGGTCCAATAAACAAACAATCGTTCAAAGAGAGCTCATTTTTCCTATGCGCGGAGCCGTCGAACACTATTCTCACCTTACTCGTTGATTTATCCTTGCGAACAACAGCTGTATGAGGTAAATAACAGTGCGTGCGCGATGTGTTAGATTTGTCATCGCTTACTACTTTTTCGATATACCCTCATCTTCATAAGTTTCAATAATTCTACTATATCCTTTAAATAATTCCGGATCATTCTTAAAACGCCATTTCAATCTATCGAATCTCTCTGAAGCCAACTCAAAGTTATTATTTAACAAATGTTTGTATCAGGTCTCCAGAGAAGTCGCACACAATATCTATTATTATCATAATGTAAGTCAGACTTGAATTTACTTAAAATTGTACATTCATTATCAATAGAGTCCTCATTTGCAGTATCAATTCCTAGACCTTCAAATTCCCAAAATAGTTTATAATCAACTTCACATAAAACAGTATTGTTCACAACACTACAGATGTTATTATACTCATTCAAACATCTACCTTGTACCACGAAACCAAACAAACTATAGGTTGCAATTAATCCCTTATGTAATAGCACAGATGTATCGAAGAGAACATCCAACATGTAATCAGAGCCAATCAAAACGTCTACGTCAAGTATTTTCCCTGTATCCGAAAGAAAAAACATCTTTTTCCCATGCTAATTACCGAATTCTTTCAGTGGGAGCAGAAATCTGCCGTATGTTATTCTCTCGACTACAAGTGCTTCAAGAGAAATATTCATTTTGCTATCGGTTTTGTTTTGAAGTTTAACTTCAACCAAATCATATGAACATTATTTAGAATTTTCCTCTCCAAACACAATATTTGCAACCGTTCAGTTTTAATGGTCTCAAGGTTTCAACTCATTACACAAACTCCTCTTATGAATGAACAATGGCTACCTGAGTCATACAGAATACGAACTAATTTACACCTTTTTTTAGATACGAGATGTGCTAAGGATGTTTGTAAATAAACAGGTTCATTAATATTTCTCTTTGATACACATGAGGCCGATACGGATGCCAAAACATCGGTATTGTACCGTAATAAGACAGCTAATTAACAGGGAAAAAAACTTTATTTATATTGACGAGACGAGGGCAACACAACACAAAAATTGGTGTGGAACGCATCACACTATATCGGTAGCATAATAATCTCAACAGAATCGAAAACTGATACTTCTTTTACACTGAAACACGAACAACACTTCCTTTTTTCTCCGCTCGTCCCACGCTACCTCACTTCAGTTCCGTTCGCTAGCATTTCAAAAACCGCATTCCGGGTTTCGATCGGGAGGTCGTCACAGTATCCTTAGTTGATTTATGGGTGGTTTCCTTGTTATCTGATAATTTATCTCTATCACAAATTAAATTATTAGAGGTCCTTTACAAAACTACATAAATATGTACTCCTACATTTATTAGAAACATGATTTCGTTTTAGGCAACGAATACCCGGAAATGGTCTTTTAGAGATTGTTTCTTTTGTCAATATTTAAGTTACAACTCTTAGAATCGTGAGAATCACAATTGCAAAAGACACAAAAAATAGCATTAGGAGTTGTAATCAAAGCAGAAGCGGAAGCATACTTTCGATTTTGATTCCTCTGTTTGGCATTCCGATCGCTCTTTATCATGGTAGTCGAAATTACCACTGAATTTCTTACACCACTAGATAATATAGATGAAGCTTCCCTGCATTCAATTTCTTTTCTTATAAACTCAATCAGCGCATTAATGTCAAAATCAATATTTGACTTCCGTTTTCGATTATAATCTAAGCTCAAATCATCTGGTAATTTTTGCCAATAATTGGACATAATAAATTACCATAGATGCCAGCCGTAACATTTAAAGATTGCAAACTACGAATATATTTCAATTGCATCATACAATTTACGTAACGCTTTCGTATTTAAGGAATTTCTAACGGGATCAATAGATAAGAGCTTGCTGATGTGACTCGATATAATAAGGTCAGTTCGCGCAAATCTCTTAGAAAGTAACTCTATTGAAGAATTATAATTGCTGTCTGTCAATGCGAAACCGGAAATAGCATTTAAAGCATTATCACCTAAATACATTTTAAGATAATTAAATTTCTGTATCTTACTTAAACTATCATTAGTATGTATGGAAATATTATAAGTATTCCAAAAATTATACCAATCAGATGTCTCATCATAAAATTTCTTAATCTCAATTTTAGGCAATTTCACTACATTAGCAACATGCGAACGTATTTCGGATTCCCCTATACCATCGGAATTGATATTCGTAACATTAACCCTTTGGCTAGACTGAGCCATCTTGTATTTCATTTAAAAATCTTTGTACTTTTCCTTTATACAATATAAATTTATCCTGATATTCCTGGGATCTAATAATTTCAGCTTCAAATTCATTTGGATTAGTGAAAACAGCTTCAATATCCAAGTCAAGCGATTTTAAAACTATTATTCCTATCAATTAATTGATTCAAAGAATCATTCAATTATCATTTTTGTTTTCATTATCCTGCTCTAAATAATTGCTCATCAATTTTATTCATTGTTTTAGTTATTAACTGTCTAAGGACTGCCCGTTTCGATTTATGTTTATCCGTATCAATCCATTTTATTTTTCAAATTTTCAAACAATAATATAATAACGGAAAAAAAAAACCAATCAAAAAAAATAACAGAATCAGAACCCAAAAGCAATCAGAGATATCACTATAGAAAACAATAAAAATATTTCAATACAGAACAAAAAAGAACATCTCTGGGGATGAGAATGACAAAACAAACGTTAACTCACCCCTATTTAGCACATTATTATATAATTTTCGGCGATTGCACCATTTAACAAAAAGATTTAACCAGACTCAAATAAATCTGCCTACTCATTTCCTGGTTAATATTCCTTTATTATATGATCGTCCATTAAACGGACGTCCATACTCAAGCTCGGTGGTTCAACAAAAACAAAAAAACGTTTTTTACACTGAAGAATATTAAAGACAAAACAATTTTGAATTCACATAAGACACTGGACTACTAAGCCCTCTACATATGAAAAATACAACTAATTTCCGTTACAGCCAGAGCAGATCGTAATTACCTGGGTTTTGTGTTTGTGAGGGTGGGTTTGCTGTAAACATGAATACTTATGTTTATCTTACTATGCTGTTCTTATAAGGTAATCCGGTTTAGGTATACTTTTCGGGGGCCTCCTATATGGAATTATGTAGATTTATACTTCAATTTTTATCACTTGGGGAAATTTCTCATTAATTTCATAGGATGGATTTCCTTAATGATTTATCAAGTGTTAAGGGAAACTACTTTGGTCAATTGATATTAGTCTCCGAAACAGATCTATTGAAACACTTCATATAATATGAATTCTTTTAAAATGATCATCAAGTATATTCAATAAATTGATTATTAATGATATTACCTTCTAAAACATATCAATTTAAACATTTCATAGAAAAACATTGTATCCTTTTTAAATGATCATTAATAATATTCAATGAATTGATTATTATTGATATTAATCTCTAAAATATATATATATATATATATATATATATATATATATATATATATATATATATATATATGTGGCTTGATACAGGAAGTGCCTGAATCAGTTTATCCAAGATCACTTTGTTTGCTTATGTTTCTTTAAAAAATATTACTTTCAATGTAAGAAGTACCCAAGTCTATGAAATGATTTATAAAACACTTTTAAACCATCGGATAAACGTCTGTATTCCTAACATTGAAATAATATATTTAAAGAGACATAAGAAAACAAAGTCCTCATGGAAAAAAGTGACCTAGGCACATCTTGTACCAAGCCCCCCCCCCCCACACGCATATATATATATATATATATATAAATACATATATATACGTACAGGGCTCCATCTAGACGGAACTCTCCGGAACGGCGTTCCGGTACCTCTCTTTAGGAAATAAAGTTACGATAGTTAAATACATTTATTTAATCACATATCACTCTACTGTTAGTGAATGGTCTGGCCTAATTATATATATATATATGAAATGAAACGAATGGTCATCTCCTGAAATAAGTTTGTACATCATGGCCGAAATAATAAATGACAATTCACCAACAGAGGAATTTAATTCATGAAAACAACAACATATCTTACTTGCTTCAAAGCCAGCCCCGCGTCTCTCGTTGCGCTCGAATCTAGAATTTGGTCAAAAAGGGGTTGCCAGGAATTGGTGGAGAGAGTTAGTATATAAAAAGGTGAAGGATCTCGCCAAGGTCTCAAGAAAGGTTACCACATGAGAAGGAAAGATCAGAAAGGGCGATTAAAGATTATTAATAATATTATCAAAGAATATCTCCCCCATCTAAAATGGATTGGAGCCTCGGCCGTCGACACCAAGACATTTCAGATAGTGAGAACATGAAATTAGTAGTTAGAATATTAGGTTGAAGCTGGCTCGAAAATCACAAATCGTTTATGTTGAAAAATACAATTGAAAGACATGATAATATGAAAAATGACATAACTTTAAAAACAAATATCTGGAGGAAAACAAAAATGGAATGGTATACCTAAATGAAAACACTAATAACAACAGATGTAAAGATGTTCCAAATACAAATACAAGCAAAATAAATGTGCATGTCTCAGTTCCCTTGCATATCTATCACAGTCTCTGAAAATTTTCCGAGTCTTGGACGGGCACAGTTCACATAGTTATAAAAACACAAAAGTTATTTTTATGAACAGTTTTTAGTCGTTGAGTATGTTTTAGTTCCTTTGGAGATCTCCTGGGTTGCAGTGACTGTTTAGAAAAATAAAGTTCTTGGTTGTTTATTGTTATGTCTCACATTAGTTATTGACTTTTTCTTTACACAAAACACTTTTTATATTTTATTTTATCATTGGTCTTCAGTTTCAATTTTTGCTCTTTATTATGCAAACAAAAATATTAAAAATGTTCAGCAATTAGTACAATAAATTTACCAAATGGTGTCAAAATGTAACTTTCAACAGTAAATTCCAAGTGTTTGGTACCTGATGCTGCAAAAATTCGAACAGAAACAGATTCCATCAATTGAGACTAACATTCAATTATTATGAAACCAAAAAAAAATCGAGACAATACAAACATGAATTTGAGGTATGTGACCTGTCGTGAGTACATCCTTGTGAGCGGTTACCAAAGGGAAGGTGGTTTCAACCTGAAACTCAAGTTGAGCAAACTACACAGAATGAAAAGGGGCAGGCAAGTTTTTCAAACATGAGAGGGAATGGCAACTGTTCAAAGGGAACATTTGAACCGCGCGAAGAAACAGGGAGGGAAACCCAGTATAAAATCAGTAATATTTATTTAGTACATAGTATTTTTCATATAAAATTTAGTTAGCTTCAAAAAGTAAAAAGGTGAGTTTCACTTACACTCACGCGATTTCTTCAAAATTAACTAGGGGTGATAGGACAGGAATGCTAAAATAGAAAGATTAGGGATAGCTGATGTTTTACAAATTGGTGACTTACATGATCATTTTACTACTTAAATTGAATTTTTTCCGATTTCTAATTTTCTCCTGAAATATTTCGTAATATCATCATTATTTTCATTAAATTTTAACCCTGCAAATTCTCTAAAGGTAATTAAGGTAGGTGTGAAGAATTTCTTTTAAACACGGTTATTAATTCTGTAAAATTATTAATTTGGTAACAATTTTGAATATAAACGTTAAGTGCTTTTCCTTTTTACGAATCGTGAAAACCTCTTCATTTCCATCGTCGTCTTTGTTTCCTTCCGTACATTTTTCATTAAAATAGGATAGCCATATATCTATATCTATAGTGCCATCTTCAAAGGACACGATTTAATCTCGGTCTCAGCATTCGGGATTCTAAAGAATCATGTTCGACATTTACTTTGGCAGTGGTCATTTTGCTTTACTTTTACAATATTAGAAATTACAAAATAATATAGTAACTGACCTGCTTACAACACCGACTTTTGTAACATAAAATACAATACTTTACTTAATGTGAATATTTTTAAGAGTTAAAACCCTCTGATGGTAATCTTCGTGTTAAAAAGTAGCTTATAAAAGCTTTCTACGATTTCTCTATGCAGAGCCCGGCGTACACACAGGAAATTATTTGAATTATCTTGACAATGAATTTGTTGGTGATCATCGTGCAAACTTGAAGCACTTCTTGAGACTTGGAGTTGAATTACAGATGTATCAGGACTGACAAACTTTCATCTTCAAGATGGCGCAGTCAGGGATGAACTCAGGCGGGAATCGAAAGTGAAAACTGTAGAACAATGACCTCTTCACTTGCTTACGTTGCAGTCGTAATTTTCGTTGCATTTTCAAAAGGCTATATCCTGTCGAGAGCTCTGAAATGACCCGAATGGTCATCTCCTGAAATAAGTGAGTATATCACAGTCCGAAAATACTAAAAGTCAGATTCACGAACAAAGGGATTTATTTCATGAAAACAGCAACACATATTACTCGCTTCGAAGCCAGCCCCGCGTCTCTCGTTGCGCTCGAATCTAGAATTAGGTCAAAGAGAGGTTGCCAGGAATTGGCGGAGAGAGTTAGTATTTATTAAAAATATTATCTCACACACACACACACACACACATATATATATATATATATATATATATATATATATATATATATCAGGGTAGGTCGTTTTTTACTTTTTATTAAAAAATCTAAATCGCCTGTGGTGGGAAAAGCTGTGTATTGCCTTCAAATGTTTTTTGAAATTAAAATATATTTCGGCACCCGCCCGGTTCTTGAAGTTTCCTCAAAAATGTAAAAAAAGCATTTTTTATTTATTTTTAAATTTTTTACGTATGAAAAATTTTAACTGCCTGTAGTGGAAATTGTTGCTTAGTAATACCTTTGTGAAAAAAGTTAATCTGATAGCGTATCATATTTAAAGCCCCCGCTAGGGCCGGCGAAATTTGTTTTGAATTTCACCGATAGATGGTGGTAATTGTTTTGCGCGGTATATTACGGAAAATTTGCCTTCCCATCCCGGGTGATAATCAGAATTTTTGAAGGACCAGAGATCATCGAGGAAAATGTAATTGTGGATTTTGGATGCTAAAATCATTAGGGTGCTAAAACTAGAGTGGCAAGGAAAGCAATGGATGCTGAACGAGTGAATAAGCAAAAATCTGAAACCGAGATAAATAGTCAACCTCAACAATGTGAAAGTATTATGGATGGTAGCTCTACTTCTGAAGGTGAAGATGGTTTTATTCTGATGAGGATTTAAGCAAATTGGTACATCTCCAAAATAATTGGGCATTTTCAAAATGACACTTCCATTATCGTCACTGGCAACAGAATTAGATAGATTTGGAGTTTCGAGTCGAAAAGGTGAACTGATAATAAGTGCTACACTTGAAGACAGTGGCGTAGCGAGCATAACTGACGCCAGGGCACGATACCTTTTTGGCGGCCCCCATGGTCTCGGGGACCAAATGTCCAATGTTCTTGGACCATTTGGCGCCTCTCTGCGAGAGGTTCCTGGGGCATGATAGACCCCCCTTGCCCTCCCCTCTCTACGTCACTGCTTGAAGATATTAGCTTGAACACGAAGAAAGACTCTACTATGGCGATCGATAAATGTAAAGTAGACTGTCAAACGAAGAAAGTTCGCCTTGACTTACAGAATAATATAGTGGAAGATAAGACAGCGTTGCAGGCACTATATTTCGATGGAAGAAAGGACCGAACCTAATTAATTGTTAAAGAAAGGGGGATTTCCCACAGAAGAATTAAAACGGAAGATCATGTAGTGATATTGCAAAAACCAGAAAGCAATTTCCACGGTCATGTGTCACCAGAAAAAGGCACAGTTAATGAAATACTGTCTAGCATTTTAGATTATTTGAAAACAAGTCAGCTATCTACCACGGATTTAGTTGCGATTGGATCGGATGGAACACCAGTCAATACTGGTGTTAAAGGTGGTGTGATACGACTGTTTGAGTTTCATGTAGGAAGTCCGTTGCAGTGGTTCATATGTCAGTTGCATGCCAATGAGTTAACTTTACGTCATTTGGTATGGCATCTAGATGGAAACACTACAGGCCCTTTTCCATATTGTGGTCCCATAGGGAAACTTCTTGACTTTTCTGAACAACTACCAATTGTGAAGTTAAGAAAAATCACTGTTTATCTGCCACATTAGATGTGGATGAAATTAGTACTGACCAAAAATATTTTCACCAAATCTGTCAAGCGATATCTTCTGGAAATTGTCCAACAGCATTATCCACTAAATCACCAGGAAGCTTTTCATGCCAGGTGGCTACAACGGCAAAGAGAGTGCTTCGTCTCTATATTGGTATAGAAGAGCCATCACTTGAAAAAAAGACTTGTGAAATATATTGCAAATGTGTTTGCAAATGTTTGGTTTGTCCCTAAAACTGAGCCTTAATTCACAGCTGGTGCACAGCGACTTTGGGAAGTTATACACTACTCAAGATATCTGAGCAATGAGCTGAAATTAGTAGTGGATCCTGTAATCCTAAGGAATCGTTTTAATTGTCACCCAGAAAACCTGCTGATTGCCATGATCAGCGACAAACGATCCTATGTGAGGAAATTAGACTACAGAAGAATCATGAAGGCCTACAATAGCAGGAACGAAAAAAAAAATTTTCGGAATTTCAATATGCTCTAGATTCAAAAGTGTCTTTTAAAATTAAATTAAGAATGTAAAATATTTTTGCTCTATTAAATTATTTTTAAGTGCCGCAAAGGGCTTCAAAATGGATATTTTTATGAAAAAGTGATTATATTTGTATTTTTTTGTTAATTTCTTTTATAGTACATTAAAATAATGTATATTTTCGGTTAATAAAATATTTAAAAATATGATATTTTGACAGAAAACTTGCATATTCTAAGTATTTCTAATTTTTAGATGCCATAACAGAACAACTGATTTTGTGGAATTTCGCGATTTTCATCATGATAATTTTACAGTAGCATATTCTTATAATACACATTGGAAACACAATTTTAATTGACGGACCTTAGTTAAATAAACAAACACACTTATTTAGAAATATATTAATGTCATGTCTATAAAGGCAAAAAGTGATTTGAAAAAAAATATTCGTGCTTTTCAAAAGTCCATAGTTATCACACATGGTTTCCATTACTTATTTCACTGACACATTGAATTATTTTATTGTTTCAAATTTTGGGCATTATCTTTTGAGAAAGTATTTTGTTTTTATCAATGCATCTGTCACGGATAAAGGGTGACATTATATAGAGTGAAAAGGATAATGAATGAACCTTTGAAAATGTCGGAAGATGAAGCGAACTGGGAAAATAATAATCCATAGAAGAGGGTAAAAAGAGATTACTGATGAATACAATAGGCGGTGAAGGTAGCTAGATCCTATAGAAGTAAAAAAAAGGTCGGTAGGGTATGAAAGAAACGTCACGAAGAGACGCCAGATAATTAAGGCGGAACATTCCCGACGAATGAAGAGCGATGCCCGACGGTTTGGACCCGTAAACGTGAACCTGAACTGGGAGTCCTGCTGTGAGACGTGCGCCCTGACCCGACGGATGACAAAGCGATTCCCGAGAACTGGCCGATAGATGAAAGATTGACTACCCGCTCCTAGGGGATCTAATGAAGGACGTCCGCCATCATCTACCTGCTAGAACCCCCGCCTAAGCTATTATCGTGCAAGGTGCATCGTGATTTCAGACGCGTGCCCAGTAGGGTGGAACGAAAAAAACTTTTTTTTGAATTTCAATATGCTCTAGTTTTCAAAAGTTGCCTTTTAACAAATAAAGACGGAAATTAAATATTAGCGTAATTGGTGCATGTTTTCAGTTAGCGCAATAAGGGAAAACTTTGGTTTTTATTACATTTTGACAAATTTCGCAATTATTTGAAATTGAATACACTTGTAGTACAAAAAAGTAGCAAAATATGTAATTTAAACATTCTTTTAGTCAGGAGACCTGCTAAACTGATTATATAATACGTTTTACTTCATGAAAATAGTACACATAAAGGCACTTAACGACGAGGCATTTAAATGACACTCGGACATCACGGTGGAACGAAATTTTTTTTTTCGGAATTTCAATATGCTCTAGTTTTCAAAAGTTGACTTTTAAAATTAAAATTAAGAATATAAAACCTTTTTTCTCTACTAGAATATTTTCAAGTGCCGCAAAGGGCTTCAAAATGGATATTTTTATGAAAAAGTGATTATATTTGTATTTTTGTTAATTTCGTTTATAGTATATTAAAATAATGTATATTTCCTGTAAATAAAATATTCAATATGATATTTTGGCAAAAAACTCGCATATTCTAAGTATTTCTAATTTTTAGATGCCATAACAGAACAACTGATTTTGTGGAATTTCGCGATTTTCATCATATTAATTTTACAGTAGCACATTCTTATAATAGACATTGGAATGAAAGAAAAACAATTTTTAATTGACCGAGCTTAGTTAAAATAAGCAAATTACACTTATTTAGAAAAATATTAATGTAATGTCTATAAAGGCAAAACGTTACTTTGAAAAAAATATTCATACTTTTCAAAAGTCCATAGTAATCACACATGGTTTCCATTACTTATTTCACTGACACATTGAATTGTTTTATTGTTTCAAATTTTGGCATTATCTTTTGAGAATGAATTTTTGTTTTTATCAATGCATCTCTTGCAGAAGTACCACGAACGGACAAGGATGACCCGGTAACTAATTTAACAATACTTTTTGTACTACAAGTGTATACAATTTCAAATAATTGCGAAATTTGTCGAAAATTTAATAAAAACCAAAAGTTTGCCATTCTTGCGCCAACTGAAAAACATGCACCAATTACGCTAATATTTAATTTCCGTCTTTATTTTGTAAAAAGGCAACTTTTGAAAACTAGAGCATATTGAAATTCAAAAAAAGAGATTTTTCGTTCCACCCTATCCTACAATTCCCATTCACACTTCCCAATGAAACAAATTTTGATTTTTCTCATTCCGTCTCTCAATTTTCACTCAAATGACTAAACTGAACTGATCAATTGGTAGAAATGTTCACTTACAGAACCTCCACTGACTACACATATGCCCAGTGCAGCAATTGAGAAAATGGCTGAAATGGGTGGTTTTATTGAAAGTAAGCTGTGGAATTTCCCATGCCATACACAAGCTGTCGAAAGGGCAGTCCAAAATAGTGTCAGATCCATCCTCATCTGTCTGTGGCACAAAAAGTCGAGATGGCTTTATACGCACAACATTGGCGTCTCAAAAGCTGATGCTAAACTTCGAAAATAAGGCAAAATATATAGTGTAATATTGCTATATCACTAAACAGGGAAAAAATGCGCCCATATTTGGTTGGGAGGTTGGGTGGGCGCGGGTGGAATTCCAATGCATCCACCTCCTCCTGTTGAATTCTGGGTTATTCTGCCATAATTTTGGCAAAATAGGCAAGAGCTGCTTTAAACCCTTTGACCCAAATGGGACATTGAGTTTAATAATGACTGAAATTTTTTAAAATAGGTTTAATAAAAATTCAACTTCGAAGGGTTAAAGTATCAAAATTTCGCTGGCCTAGCGGGGGCTTTAAATATGATACGATATCAAAATAACTTTTTTCACAAACAAAGGGTCTTGCTATGTAATAATTTCCACTACAGGTGGTTAAAATTTTTGATACGAAAAAAAAATAAATAAATAAATAATTCCTTTTTTAACGTTTTTGGAGAAAATTCGAGAGCCGGACGGAGGGCCTAAATATATTTTAATTTAAAAAAAAAAATTACAAAAATTTGATAGCAATACACAGCTTTTCCCACCAAAAGCGATTTTGATTTTTTTAAAAAGTAAAAAAAGACCCGCCCAAATATAAATATATATATATATATATATATATATATATATATATATATATATACCCACACAGCACGCCGATCTCTATTAGACGTGTATAATACCTCACCTCATAAAAACACGTACGTCTATAAGACGTCGAAAAATATCTACATCACGTGGAATGGAGCTCTATAGGAGCTCAGAGGTGTGCTCTCTTTGAGATCCATAAAACGTATACGATATCTAAGCGGCGCTATATAGGACGTTTATAAGAGCGAAAATTTCGATGTGGAGGGTACGCGATTTAGATATTTTAGACCTCTAAAGGACGTACTATTTCCCTCCAAAACATTGTATTTTGGATCTTAATTTTTTAATAATAAATTAAGCTTAATTTATTTCGAACAATTTGCATTCTAATAGGACATTTTTATGCAAAAATAATTGCTACAGAGATTCTAAAACTAAGAGTAAATTTATGGAAGTTTAACAAAGAGTATAAAAATAATAGACTTCTAAAACTAAAAGTAAATTTATGGAAGTATAACAAAGAGTATAAAAATAATAGTGTCTATTATTTTTATACTCTTTGTTAAATTTCTATAAATTTAACAAATTTAAAAAATGTCCTATTAGAATGCAAATTGTTCAAAATAAATTAAGCTTAATGTATTATAATAAATTAAGCTTAATAAGCTTAATGTATTATTAGTTATTAAGTAATAATTATTACTTAAAAAGTAATAATACATTTACGACTATTATTTTTATACTCTTTTGTTATACTTCCATAAATTCACTTTTAGTTTTAGAATGTCTGTAGCAATTATTTTTACAGGAAAATGTCCTATTAGAATGCAAATTGTTCGAAATATATTAAGCGCAATTAATTTTTCTAAATTTATTAAGAAATTTAGGTCCAAAATACAATGAAAATATTAATATTTACCACTACTTTTGATGTTATTACGATGACAGTTATCATACATTATAACTGCCAAAAATAGCGATATATATTATTACTTAAATAATAATAATATTACTAATGTTTAATGTAAAAATATTTAAAAATAATTATAATATTAAATATTATTATAATAGAACTAATATTTTTACATTAAATCTAAATGTAAAAGATTTAGTTTTAATGTAAAAAGATTTTTTACATTAAAACTTGGTATTAATGCATTCTGAAATTTAAGAAAAAAAGAAAATTAACCAAAATGCTAATTTTTCAATTGAAAAACTGAACTATTTTAAGTGCATATATAATTTTTTTTAATGTAATTGTTCTAATTAATAAATATACCTAATAATAATTGTTCTAATTAATAATATTTCCCAATTAAAACATAATTTGAATATTGAATTACCGTTTAAATTTGCATGAAGACAAGTTTCTTCCTTTTAAATAGCTATTGTGATTAAGATTTATTTATTCGTCATAGGTTTTTGACAGTTTAAACCAGTTTTTGATGCTTGTCATGTCAAAAACCCAACCCTGCAAGAGTATACTGGTTGAATTTATACACTGCTCAAAACAATTAGGGGAGCACACGATTATCGAAATTGCGCAAATACTTACACCGATAAGTAGCATAAAATAAATCATCCATAATTTAAAGCCTAGCAGGAAACAGAAGAAGAAAACTTCATATGCAAATCAAAGTTCATGACGGCAAAAACCAGAAAAAGAACATAAGGGCGGAAATCGGGATGTTGCAGAAACGTCTGTTTCACTGCCTTAACTGTGAAATTCGATTTCTCAGTTATTCTTTTTGAGAAAAGGTGACTTGAAAATGTCTCAACGACGTGATTTACCGGAATGCATGGCATGGCGTATTATAGGCAGACTTGAATCCGGGGAAACACAACGTAGCGACGCGGACGCTGTTGGAGTCGCCAAAAGTGTAGTTGCAAGGCTGCGGAATTGATTCCAAGAAACAGGGAATGTTAGACGTCGACCAGGGCAAGGTCAGCCACGCGCCACTACAGCAACTGATGACCGGTATATACTGTTAACAGCTCGTCGAAACAGAACAGACAATGCTACACAGCTGCAAAGACAGTTGCTCTTGGCAACAGGACGAAGAGTGTCCAGCCAAACAGTACGTAATAGGCTTCATCAGGGAGGTCTCTATACACGCAGGCGAAAGGTCTGCATTCCGTAAACCTCACGCCACCATGCGGCCCGAAGATGTGGGCTGCTGAACATCGAGATTGGGAGCAACATGATTGGAGCCAAGTGCTGTTTACAGACGTGTCCCGATTCAGTCTGGAGTGTGACACTCGACGTGCTTTGGTATGGAGGGAAAGGGGCACTCGAAATAACCCCACCTTCGTTCGTGAAAGGTCACAATACAGACGAGCTGGTTTTATGGTATGTGGTGGAATCAGCATAGGTGGACGTACGGACCTGCATATCATTCGGAATGGTACTTTGACGGCCCGAAGGTATGCAAACGAGATAGTGAGACCTCATGTCATACCTTACGCTGCAGCCATTGGAGATTCCTTTGTTTTCCAGCATGATAATTCCAGACCGCATACAGCTCGTCTTGTGGAGAACATCAAGCTGAAACAATACAGCGTATGGAATGGCCAGCGTGCTCTTCTGACCTGAATCCAATCGAGCATGTTTGGGACATGCTCGGACGACGCATTGCTGCGAGACCAAGGCCTCCTTTTACTCTCCGAGACTTGGAGATTGCACTTCTTGAGGAGTGGAACAGTATTCCCCACCTCATACCGATTGAGCAAGTCTTATCGATACCATCATCGCATCCATGGAAAACAGGTGTGCAGCACCCTTAGCTGTTCGAGGAGACCACACGCCATATTAAAAATCTTGCATCATTTCTAAACAATACTTTTTTATTATCGTTTTCATGTAACCAAATTGTTGCCCTAAATCGTTTATTCATGTTTTTTCCATATTTTCAAAGAATCAAAGCTTAATTACAAATTTTTTTTACGTCTTTTCTTCTGTATTGCGCATTGATACGCGTGTACTATCCATTTTATGCCAATACGTGGCTGTGTCGCACAGTTTTCTTAACTTCTTTGCTTGCTCTCCTAAATTTTTTGGGCAGTGTAGATATCTCATATCACTTTCTTTTTTCAGCCATCATTACTTACAAAAGTAACTTAATAGGACATAATAAATTCATTATAATTATCTTCGTCAATAATTAATCCATAATTGTTTGTGCTCATATTCTTTAAAATATATTTTTATTACTGCAGAAAAGAAAGAAAGAAAAATGTTTTAACAAAAGTCTTTATTGAATACAAAATTTTTTCATAAAATTTCCTACTAGCAATTTTCTTTCTTTTTGGAATTCCTCGGTTTTGCATGCTGTAAACAATCTTTAACAACAGTTTCTATTTCTTGGTCCCTCACATGCTTGTGTAATGGATTTCTCCTAGCTGCATCTAGAAGTACAATAAATAAATCTTTAATTCATTGGAAAATATCGCTAGGTTTACCTTAATATCGTTCACATTTTTTTTTAGATGGGTTTTAACTTAATGCATACCCTTAATATGCACACACTTAATATAAATAAAATATTACATACATATATATATATTTATATACAACCATGTATAAATATAAATATATATATATACACTCATGGACAAAAAAATTAGCGCACCAAGAAATAATTGCGGGATCGTAACGAAACTTGCAATGAAGGTCCATGTCGTGGAGATCTGCAAATGATTTGAAATGCAGCGTGATTGCGCATTACGTATAGCCGGTAGAGGTCGTTAAACATCGTACTCTGTGGAGTATAAAACAGGTAACCAAAGCTTGTTTGAGTGTGCTGAATCATTTACAAAGGAAGAGCTGAGAAAGACATGCCATTACGCCGTGTTCGAAGACAATATAAGCGGTTGTCGCAGTTTGAGAGGGGGAGAATCGTCGGGATGATGGAAGCTGGGTGGTCAGCTAGGCGAGTAGCTCGTCAATTAGGCCGCTCTGATTGTGTTGTGAGGACGTGTTGGGACCAGTGGACCCTAGAGATGTCATGTACACGAAGACCAGGCTCAGGACGCCCTCGACAGACCAGTCGTCGAGAAGACCGCCACATCGTAAGAAATGCACGCGTACAGCCAACTGCTTAATCGGCCGCCATCCAGGCACAGGTAGCACCTTCACTAGGGGTCTCTGTGTCTTCTCGAACCATACGAAGGCGCCTGGCTGAAGGACAGTTGGTATCGCGGCGCCCATTACGTGTGCTGCCCTTGACACCCACCCATCGACGCCTCCGTTTGGAGTTTTGCCGCGCACGAGGAAATTGGACTGCAGAGGAATGGAACCAGGTCGTCTTTAGCGACGAATCCAGATTCAATCTCGGCAGTGATGACAATCGTGTTCGTGTGTGGAGAGCTCGTGGTGAACGCTTCAATCCTGCCTTTGCTGTACAGCGACACCTCGCTCCCACAGCTGGTGTGATGGTATGGGGTGCCATTGCCTACAATACACGGTCACCACTAGTATTGTTCCGTGGAACCATAACAGCCCAGCGGTATGTTCATGAAATCCTGAAACCACATGTGTTGCCACTCATGCAACGGCTCCCAGGAGCCATTTTTCAACAAGACAATGTTCGGCCTCATACGGCAAGGGTGTCACAAGACTGTCTCCGCACTGTTGCTATACTTCCTTGGCCTGCGTGATCCCCAGATTTGTCTCCAATCGAGCATATCTGGGATCATTTGGGACGACGAGTTGGGCATCCCACGAGTTTGAACGAACTAGAGGCAAGGTTACAGCAAATATGGAACGAAATGTCTCAAGACATCATACAGAACTTGTATGACTCAATGCCCGATCGTATCGCATCGTGCATTCGCGCTAGAGGGGGCCCAACGGAGTATTAACTCCTCAGTTCTTTTGCCTTTTTCTCTGAAATAAATTATCCTTTTTCTTTCATTTTCTTATCATTTACTTATATCAAAGTAGTCATTACGTATGTAAAATTTCGTTTCATTTTGACGACTCCATCTTGGTGCGCTAATTTTTTTGTCCATGAATGTATATATATATCTATATATATATATATATATATATATATATATATATATATATAGATAGATAGATAGATAGATAGATACACTCAAGAGCCAAAACATTATGACGACCCCTACATTTTGCAATGAATTCACCTGGATGACGTGGAAGGCACGTGATCAGGTGGAAGAGGTATTTAACTGCTGCTGGAGAGTCTGAAGAATCATTCTTTCACTTACTTCTGTGTGTGATGGGAAAGGCTGCGGATCTAAGCGACTTTGATAGAGGACAGATTGTAATGGCTCGAAGGCTCGGAACAAGTATTTCCGAAACTGCACGACTCGTGGGTTGTTCGCGACCTACAGTTGTTAGTACTTATGCAAAGTGGATGAATGACGGTGAAACCAGCAGTAGACGACATGGTGTTGGACGTCCACACGCTATGAAAGAAAAAGGTCGTCGGAGACTGTCTCGCATAGTGAAGCAAAACCGGAGCCAGACAGCGGGTCAGCTGACAGCCCAATACAATGCAGGGCCAAGTAGAATAGTATCGCAGCACACTGTTCAGCGGACACTGTTGGATATGGGGCTACGCAGCAAACGTCCCACTCGTGTGCATTTGCTGACCAAGCGTCATCGCCAACTGCGCCTGCGCTGGGTCCGGGAACATTGCGACTGGTCCATGGATCAGTGGGAGAGAGTTGCCTGGTCAGATGAATCACGGTTTGTCATTCATCACGCCGATGGCCGTGTCAGGATACGCCGTCTTCCAGGCGAACTGTTGCTCCCTCAATGTACAGTAAGTCATACACAGGCCGGTGGTGGCGGTATTATGCTTTGGGGGACGTTCTGTTGTGCGTCGCTGGGACCCGTGGTTGTGGTAGAGCAGACCATGAATACTACAGGGTATCTGAACATCATTGTGGACCAGTTGCACCCTTACATGGCCTCTGTTTTTCCAGCTGGAAATGGAATGTTCCAACAGGACAACGCCCCGTGTCACAAGGCTAAAATTGTGTTGGAGTGGTTCCAGGAACATGATGCTGAATTCCAGTTAATGTCCTGGCCACCTAACTCACCGGATCTCAATCCGATAGAACACATTTGGAATATCATGAGACGGCAGCTCAGAGTTCAAAGACCACCAATTCGCAGTATCTCGGATTTGCGTGACCGTTGCTTAAATATCTGGCACAATCTGTCTCCGGCCATCTACCAAGGACTTGTGGCATCCATGCCAAAGCGGGTTGAAGCTGTGTTGCGCGCCAAAGGTGGGCCAACTCGTTTTTGACACGTGGTCATAATGTTTTGGTTCTTCAGTGTATATATATATATACATATATAATTAAAAATGAACAATTTTAGGTATGAATAAAAATAGCTAAACTCAAAGGTTGAAAACGATTTTAATTCTAAATAGACATATTTATATTCTCGTCAAACAATACAGCGTGACCAATACAGAAATATTAAAATGAACAAGCTCATATTTATAGCTATATTTGATGAGTCTGAGTGACATAGAATTATCTGTGATTAGTTCCCATAAGAACGTTAAAGTGCTGACTTGACAGAATATTAAATGAGCGTGTGTACTGCTTAAGTGAAAGTTGTTCTTATCGTGAATCTATGACTGGACTCTGAACAGAATAAAATGAAACGGAATAAACTGATTATATGTGATAGGAAATATTTTAAGATATAAAAATCAATATTGGTTTAAATTTAATACCGTGTTATATATATATATATATATATATATATATATATATATATATATATATATATATATATATATATATATATATATATATATATATATATATATATATATATATATATATATATATATATATATATATATATATATATATATATATGAATGAAGCCCGGTGGCGTAGTGGTTAAAAGCGTCAAGCTGCCATCCCACAGGTTCAAGGTTCAATCCTGTCACTAGGCAAGGTCGACTCAGCCTTTCGTACCTTCAGTGGGTCGATAAAATGAGGACCAAGCATGCTTGGAAACTAAACTCTGGGGGGTCCCACGTCAGGTTGACCACCTGACTGAGACATATGCTGTATGGCACCCCAAGCCCACGGTTACGAAAGCGGAGATGGGTACCGCCGGCCCTGGTCCACATCGGACTGTTGCGTCGTGAGTTTATAGTGTTGTGGATATGG
The DNA here is from genome assembly GCA_907164885.2 of Dolomedes plantarius. Taxonomy (NCBI): domain Eukaryota; kingdom Metazoa; phylum Arthropoda; class Arachnida; order Araneae; family Dolomedidae; genus Dolomedes; species Dolomedes plantarius. The sequence goes on along the minus strand of OU015490.1, from coordinate 205,063,698 downwards.
GACTGTCACGTCGTGAGTTGCGTCGTGAATATATATATATATATATATATATATATATATATATGTACAGTTAAATATGAATTGTTTTCAAAAAGTACCGAACCTTTGGTTGGTAAAATACATTTGTTTCATATAACAAATTTAATCTCCTTCAAAGCATTTCCCTTGGTATTAAACACATCATAGTGAATTACTATTGTTGGAAATACTTCTGCATGCAATAAAATTTATCTAATTTTAATAAATATTATTCATAAATACCAAGTGTCTATATATGAAATGAACCTACAATTTTTTTTAAAAAACGTTAAACATGTATAGAAAAAAAGGCTAAATAAAAAAAATCTGGAGTGGCTCCACTCGACTTTCCGAACACTGACGATACTGATCATTTAATTATACCATCATTTCAGTTGTAGATGTTAAAACTATTTTACAACACACACAAAATCGGTTACAAAATTTGACTCCCAGAGACAGATGAGTTGCATAAAATTTTGAGATAATATTACGAAATTCAGCATGAAAAAAGCAGCTCTCTTTCTGGAAAGTAATAAATATTGCACTATGAAATTAACCATTAATACAAAGACATTATAATGAAATAACAAAGAAAAAATTTGATTAATTGCTTACTAAATATAAGTTGTAAAATTTTTAGGTTGCTAAAAGCTTCCTTTTCTTTTGTATCCAACCAGCTAGATTTTACTGTCAATTCAGTTGTCATTATTTTGAACAGCATATTGCCAGCAGTCTAATTATTTTATACTAAAAAAAAAATTTAAACGTAAAATATAAATATGAATTCACAAAATATTCAATCGAAATACAGTGCTGAAAGTGTGAAAATTTGCAACAAAATATGAGAGAAAAATTAAAGCAAAGAAATCATGAATAATGCATTAATATAACTGAAAATATAATGATCAAAAGTAAACTGAAATTTAAATTATACAACAAGGACGTGCCACTACCAACACAATATATTTACTAGAATATATTTTATAACATTCAAAAACTTGTCTATTAAAATGAACAATTAATGTTACTTCTATACCATAAAATTTTTCTATGAACTCGAATAGGAAAATATTGCTGATGTACAATTTCATTGATCAAATACTCTATTTTTCAATTCAAATACTCTATTTACTAGCTGTGATAAAGATTTATCAGCTTTTCTTATCAATTTCTTAATTTAACATTATATTTTGTTACATAGTGTTTCGGGTATAGTAAAATAAGAGAAATTTACATTTTAAGAAAACTGCAAAAATAACATTTCCCTTACTTTTTTGCATTATAAACAACAAATTACACATAAAAATGCTCCTATTTTGTAAATTCCCTTTCTTTACTTTTCAAAACAGTAATTTTTTTCTTTCTAGCTGCTCTCAGGAATTTCTTACGTGTCTTTGATTTCATTTAACTTTGACGTATTGAATAAAAATATTAGACTAATCTTGTAAAATATTAATTTCATAGTTTGAATCTTTATTGTAACCAAATTAATATGCATAATGGACCAAAGTTATATAATTATATATTTTTATTGTAGCACTATTTTGAAGCAACATTGAATTCTTATTAAAAGTTACATTTTATATGTTAACAGAATGAAGAAATAACTTATTTCTTCATTCTGTTAACATATTCTTCTTGGCATATTCCGAAATCAAATGCAAAAGAACAACAAATTATTTCATTCAGATTTTACACCTTAAAGTTACAAATTCTAACATTTAGTTTGCACTAGTTATTATACTGTTAAATGCTTTATAATGTGCAACTAAAACTATTTATTAGATAAAATATATTATAAATGATAAAATTAAACTGATGGAGGCTTAACAGTGATCTTCTGCATTGTTATGTTATTACTTAGAATAAAAATTCTCGATAATATAACATACTTAAGCAGAAGTAACATAAATCACTAAAGAGTGCATGTGTTGATAGTCAGCAATTAAGCCTACTCCATGATGAAGAAATGAAACAGAAGTAATAAATGTTTTAAATATTAGTAATATTAAGATTACAGTGAAAATGGGTACTTACGTTTATTTGAATTATTCGAAAATTTTCTAATAAACCTGCGCCGAGGCTTTTTATTTGAGTCTGTTTTGGTATTACAAAAAGATGAGGGTGACGGGGTGTCGAATGCTGTGATGTCGCGTAGAATAGTTCAGTCATTAAACACTAATTTGTCTTTTAAGCTTTAATATTCTCAGGGTGCCACAACAAAAGTATGTAGGTGGGGTATCTTTCAACCCGAGAAGAAGAACATGAACAGATATCTTTCAACCCAAGCAAACATAACAAGAGTAGGTATCTTTCAACCCGACAACAACCATGGTGGTTCACACTTTCGATTCAAACTACGCATTAAAAAGTATACAAACATATTTGACACAGCGTCCTCTACCGGCGAGCAGGCTAAGAGGTTTGAATTATTCAACACTCCCCACCTGATAATATTCTCTTTGAAAATTATCACACTGTAATAAAACAAAAATTAATATCATATAACAATAATGAATGAAAATTTTCTAAATGTTACACATTAAAAAACTGTAAGAAAGTTCAATTATTCATATAGTTCCAAAGGATATATTAGCTGTATAGGCCTTTTAAACTGTCTTTTTTTAGTTTTTACAACACAAGAACGGATAAGTCCATCACGTCCTTTAAAAACTTCAATAATTCGTCCTAAGTCCCACAAAATTTTTGATTTCTGCCTTCCTTCAACCAGAACTACATCGTCCACTAATAGTTCTTTTTTCGCCTGTGGTGTCCCGAAATAATGAAAATTTCTAAGGATCAGCATATAGTATTCCTTCTTCCATTTAGTCCACAGTTGACGTAAAAGTTTGGTTTGGTAGCGCTTACGCCTTAAGGTCGATTTATATAGCGACGTGAAGTGAACGTAATGGGAACGAGCCGAGACCGAGCGCCGGAAGCGTATGTTTATACAGAGACGGGAGGAGAAAGTGGCGGGAACGTGTTTCATTAGTTGTGAAAGATTTGTAACGTCATGGCGAGGTTTAATTTTTCAGTTAAATATTTAGCCATTATCGCACTTTTGTTAGAGGAAGAGGAAGAGGAGAGCACTCGTAGAACAGAAGGAGGAGTGTGAAATAGAATGAACAGAAGATGGAGTGTGCATCCAGCATGGAAGTTGCGCGAAACACATGGAGAATTTAAAATCTTTAAGCAATTAATATCACATGATCGCAAGTTTTTTGAATATTTTAGAATGAGCAGATCAACATTTGAATTACTTCTGATCAAAATCAGGCCGATCATTGAAAGGCAGTACAGTAATTGGAAGGAACCAATATCTGCGAGGGAACGTTTAGCAGTTTGCCTCAGGTAAGAAAAGTGTAATTTATAATAATTTTTGTAAAACTTTATTTTGAACAGTTTTCTACAAAATTGTACTTTTTTGGAGTATTCATTGTATTTTGGTTTGGAGCACTACGGTCATTTTTTGCTACACGAGGGCTAATTAGAAAGGGACCTACTGCTTAAAGCCGATTTCGAACGGTTACAAACATCCAAGACAACAGTGGGGCTCGAACCCACGGATTCTGGTACCAAAAACCAGCGCCCTAACCTTTCGACCATAAATCGGCAAAATATTGTAAATAAAATTACTAAGTAAAACTCTTAAAATGTCCAGCAAGAGATTTGCCAGTTGCATTTGTCTGTTGAACAAAAGGGGCGTCATTGGGGCGAGAACTATCATCATAATGCACATCAGGTGTTGAGATAACAGCCAGACCCTGAACAATACAGTTAGGAGGTGGTGAGAAGCTTCTATCCGAAATATCTGGAAAATTCGGAGTTACTGAAGCACTTGTATCAGAGTGACGTTGAGAATGCAGAGATTGCATCGGAGAATGAGAGAAAGCATAGTTGTGTCGTTGTTCCCCATAGAGCAATTCTTGCGACTCGTGAACAATAGAGAAAATTTTCCCTTTAGCAATGTGCTGATTATACGGTTTCAAAATTTTAATGGTCGACACGATTCCAGCCAGAAAGGTATCTATGGGATCTGCTTGAGTGGCGCACTAGCCGGTTTATTGTTAGCCAGAATGTACTGCATTAGTTGGGAAGACGGTGTTGAAGGTGAAACAAGGGGAGCAGGTGGAGCCATAGTCTTTTTTGATAATCTTACTGTTTTTTTAGCCGCATATAATGAGGGGGCTGGGGCTCGTCGTTGTCACTCTCATTAGGTTCCTCGGGTGGTGTTTCTTCCGATGACACTGGTTCTTGTGCTACTGTTGGTTGGGGTGGAACATTCGACAATGTGTCTCTGTCACTTGAATAAGGAAGAAGGAACTGCAACTGATCCTCGTACTTGTATTTTTTGCTACTCTCAGCACCTTGCCCAGACTTAGTTTTCCGTTTCTGCCTATTTCTTCGAAAATGATCTCTTATATTCGCTCATCGCATTTTGCATTGTGTTCCTGAAACACACGAGAGAAAAATAATTAACCCTGACAATGTTTTGCTACAGTATTAATATTACTATTACAAGAAAGTAAAAACAATCTTATCAAATACCTAATTCTAATTATTATTATTATTATTATTATTATTACTATTATTATTTTTGCAGGTTTTTAGCAACGGGTGATTCGTTTAGAAGCATATCCTTCAGCTACCGAATGGAGCATACTACTGTTCAGAAAATAGTTCACGAGACGTGCAGGGCAATAGTTCAACAATTGAAACATGAAGTTATGCGCATCCCAACGGCCGATGAATGGAGAGAGATAAGCATTCAATTTTGGAGAAGATCAGGATTCTCAAACTGCGTAGGAGCCATCGACGGGAAACATGTGACTATTCAAGCTCCAGGAGAAAGTGGTTCTTTATTTTATAATTATAAAAAAATATTCTCAGTTGTACTGCTGGCCATAGCAGACTCCAATTACAACTTCATAGTAGTGGATGTAAGAGCTTTTGGAAAAAACAGTGATGGAGGAATTCTATATAATTCAGAATTGGGGAAAGCTCTGGAAAACGGAAACCTAAATGTACCTGCTGACAGTTTTCTCCCAGGAACTTCGCAGCTATCACCGTTTGTTACAGTAGGTGACGAAGCTTTTCCCTTAAAGAAGTATTTAATGAGACCACTTCCCTAGGGTCAGCTCGACGATACTTCTAAAAACACCTTCAACCAACGTCTGACACTAGCCCGACGTTATGTTGAGAATACTTTTGGTATTCTCTCTCAAAAGTTCAGGATTTACATCAGGGGAATTCAAGTATGTCATTCCAATGTTGATTATGTAATTTATGCTACATGTGTTCTTCACAATTTCATAAAACAACAGGACGGTTTTATTCCTCCTCAACATGACTTTGCTACCGAAACCCCGCAAGCATTTGAAAACTTAAATTTTCAAGGAGGTAACGCCGCGCGACAATCCTTTGATGTAAGAGAAGCATTTGAAAACTTAAATTTTCAAGGAGGTAACGCCGCGCGACAATCCTTTGATGTAAGAGAAGCATTTAAAACATTTTTTTCGTCGCCTGAAGGTTCTTTCGATTCGATCCAATGAATGACATTTTAATTATTGAATTTATAACATTAAGCTATGTTTAAAAAAATTACATAAACTTTTGATGGATAATTAACAAAACATAAAAGTAGAAGTATTTAGCTTACCTGTCATGTTCATTTCACCTCCTATTTCCTTCCAAATTGTCATTTTAAATTTTGGGTCCATGTATTTTGGATGGGCCAAATCGTACAAAACAGCTTTCCCTCTCACCAACTCAATAAGTTTTTCATCATCCATATTAAATATCAAACTAAAACAACAGTATGAAAATTAAATCTCGAATAGCCGCTTTTTAGCTTCTGCAATGAACAAGAGACGGCAGAGCAGTGAACGATTTCCGGCGCGGAATCGTTGGCGCCGATTCTCGGACGGGAATCTTCCGAGAATCGGACGTGTCAGTATAAACAGTTCCATTGGCGCAGTATAGCCACGGCGCAGTATAAACAGTTCCATTGAAAAACAGAGAGGAAATGATAACGACGACTCGTCGAGCGCTAGGATCGTTCCCGTTACGTTCCCTTCACGTGCCTGTATAAATAAACCCTTAAAAGTGCATCTCTTGTCACCTTTTTCGAATCAGGAATTAAAACTTCTGCGAAGTTAAAGGGATATTCACTCTTGCGTCCAGCAAGAAGAAAAGTTCAGTTGAATCATCGTATACGTAGGTTAAAGGTCTCTGGTTCAAAACGTTTTCAATTTCTGCTAGGATGGTCATAATTTCTTCAAATGACAGTTGGGTTCGACCAAGAGTTTTCTTCAATGGTTCTTTTATCGATCTCTTTAAGCGCTCATAAAACCCTCCCCACCATGGGACAAGCTCAACATTGAACTTCCAAGTTATACCTTCAGATGACAGAAAGTTCTTAAATTCATTTTTTCTCATAACATCGACGAATTGTTGCATATCTTTACTAACGTACTTAAAAGTCTTGGCGTTATCCGAATAAAATACCTTGCAATTTCCACGTCGGGAAATGAAACGTCTAAGAGCTAAAATAAATTTTTCTGATGACATGTCTGAAACGAGCTCCAAATCGATGGCGCGTGTGATTGTACAGATAAACAACGTAATATAAGATTTTTGAACTTCTGTTCCTAATTTAACGAATACTGAGCCAGTGAAATCGACGTCAGTGACGCTGAAAGGGGGGGGGGGTTCTACAATTCTGTCTTTCGGTAATTGACCAGTCATTTGCTCGGCTAGTTTTGCAGAAAATCTTCGGCATAGCGGGCAATTATTGGTGACTTTTTTTACAAGTTGTCGACCTCTAGGTATCCAATATTTCTCTCTAATTTTTGTTAAAGTATCTGCAACTCCAGCATGTAACACTTTGTTGTGTTCATGAAGCACTATTAGTTCAGTCAACCGATCATCTCGGGGAAGAAGATTAGGATGCTTCTCGGTCCATGTGAATTCCGATTCTTCCAATCTACCCTTAATTCGAAGAATTTGATTTTCGTCAAGAAAAGAGGCTAAACTAAATATATTAGAGTCAGCAGGAATAAGTTTAGAAGACTTAAGGGTTTTGATTTCAGAGGCGAAATATTCAAGTTGAACTTCAAGAATACAAATTATTTCAGCCTGTTGAATTTCAGTAGCAACAAGAGGACCACTGAATGTTGACAATTTTCTACCTCTGGATAAAAACCCATATATATCCATGCTACCACTCTGAGAAGTTTTAAAAGACTGCTATAACGTTTAAAATCTAAAATGGGGTCCTTATTGGTGATAGAAGTAGACAAAATAGCTATTTTGCGACGTTCTAATTGGGTTTCATCTTTAATCTCACAAGATTGTTGCAGTGGCCAATTTGATGGAAACTTCTGCTGCCATGATGGTCCAAACCACCAAAGAGAACTATTTTGTAACATTTTGCCATCTACGACTCTAGTATGAAGATCGACAGGGTTTTCCTTGCCTCTGAAAAATCTCCAACTGCTTGGTGCAGTAGACTCGTGAATTTCTGCAACCCTGTTGCAAACGAAGGGTTTCCAATCCTTGGAGGATCCCCTGATCCAACATAAGACAATTTGTGAATCTGTCCAAAAGAACGTGTTCTTAATAATGTCACCAAACAACTGATGTAGATATTTTGACATTCTGGAAGCAATGACGGCTCCCATCAGTTCAAGGCGAGGCAACGTTAAAGTTTTGAGAGGAGCGACTCTACTTTTGGAACAGATGAAGGCAGTTTTTATTTCGTCTAATTTGTTGGTAAACTGAAAGTAAGCAACAGCACAATAAAACTTTTGGCTTGAGTGACAAAATATATGTAATGAGATTTCATCGTTATTCAACATGTCACAATTTGGGAAGTATTTCCGAGGAACTGAAATACACTGCAAGATGCTTAGTTCAGAATACCATGTCTGAAATTTAATTTTAATTTCTTCTGGAAGATCATCATCCCAATCTACGCCCAGAATCCAAATTTTCTTCAGCAACAGGTTAATCCTAACTATAAGGGCGTGACGTAGCCTGCGGGATCGTACAGCTTTGCTGCCATTTTTAAAATCTCTCTTTTTGTGACATTTCTCATATCTAAGGTATTATTCGACATTTCGTACAAATTAATTTTAATTGTATCTTCGTCAGTGTTCCATAAAAGACCTAACACTTTTGAGTGTGCAAGTAACTCATTTTCCAACGATTTGTTTTTCGACCAAATATTTTTTAATTCAACTGAATTGGAATTAAATTTGCGTAATTTCATTTCTGCATTGTTCAAAATAAATGCTGCACTAGATGACAGTCGATATGCATCCTCGACGCAATTTGCCCCATAATACAGATCGTCAACATAAAGCGAAGATTTTAACATGTTACAAGTTTCTGGATAATCATTAATAAATTTCTTAAGGTGATGCTTTATAGTGGTTGCTAGGACAAAGGGACTTGAAGTAACCCCGAATGTTAAGCGCGTCATGTTCATAACTTTGATTGTTTCTCTTTCAAAATCATCAAACCAAAGAAATTTTAAATATTTTCGACTTTCATTCGCAATACTAATCATTAAAAAAGTCTTTTCGATATCTGCTGAAAACGCTATCTCATATTTACGAAAATTCAATATTAAATCTAAAATGTTAGGGTTTAAGTTCGGACCAGACAGCAATAAATCATTCAAACATTTGCAATTTTCCGCTTTGGACGAAGCGTTGAAAACAATTCTGACGCGCGAGGTCGTTTTATCGGGTCTAACTACCGCTGTATGGGGCATAAAGTAACCGTCATTCCACTGATTATTCTCACATTCTTCTACAATACCATCTGATAATTGTTCTTTAATTATACTTTTATACTCCCTGTAAATTTCCTTATCAGCATTCAATTTAATTTTTAAATTCTCAAAACGATTTTCTGCGACACAAAAACTACTATCCAGTTCGCCGGGGTCGGAATTCCAAAGTAATTTACTTTCGTATCTGCCATTCTTGAATTCTAATTCTCTCTCGAACTGCTCTATTACTTGTTTATCTTTACAAGATATTTCCTGCTCCTCAACAATTCCCAAACTATCTAGTCACCAAAAATCCGTCAAATCATTCATTAACACTACGTTCTTCATAACTGCAATGTTTTGCGCACAGCTTTCCTGTCTCAAAAAAGTAGAACCATAAATTACCCAACCAAAAACATAATTAACTGCTCCTAAGGTTTTGTTTATCACAATTCTTTCATCTGACACAAAATCCCAAAACAAATAACTCCCAATTAAAATCTGAATAGTCGACTCATCACCAATCGAGACTGAGTCAGCAAGCTCTAACCTATGTTTTTTCATGAACTCTGTAATATAACTGTTTGAGGGAGCAATATTGGCGCCAGTTATCTCTGGAATCACCAATGCTTGGACTTTCGTTCGGAATCTTTCATCCCTAGAATTCGACTCAAACTATACAACCAGATATAATTTTTCTGTTGTTCGCTTCATGGCAAAAGAAAATATAGACAGGTTCTCGTAACTACAGGTTTTAATTTTAAATCATTAGCGATCTTTGACGTACAAAAACTCCGAGAGCTTCCATTATCCAACATAATTCGTGACAATTTATGAGCGAATTTCGATTTTGCTACGGCAGTACATACTTGCAAGTAAACATCTTTAACACTATTTGTTCCAGCATTACATTGCGAAACCGAACTAAAAATTTCTGAACTCGGCGTCACTCGGACACTTTCTGACTCATCGCATTTCACTTCTGGAAATCAGTTATTTTCATTGGCAATATTTACGACGCGAGGGTCAGTTCTCTTAAAAGGTTGTTTACCACTATAACCCATACAAATTGAACCGTGATGATTCGGGCTTTTACACTTATAACATGGGAATCTATTTGATCGGCAATTACTACTCACGTGAAATAATTTGAAACACTTATAACAACGTTTATTATTTCTCAGGGCTTCTAATTTCTTATGGGCTGGGAAATTGCACTTAAACGAATCATGAGAATCAGAACAGAAAATGCATATCGAGGCCATTTGTGCATTAAAAGCGGTTTTACTGGGTACATTCCCTTTAAAACTTTTGTTTACAAATTTATTTGGCAGATTGCGCTGGTTAGCAGACACATGTCTCTTTTCATTCAAAGTTAAGCTAACAGATTCTCGACACTCTATTTCATATTTTAAAAATGAAAGGAGTTCCAAAACGTCATTATTTTCTTTAGATTTCTTTTTCCGATTAAACTCCAAAACAGGATCCTCATGTATTAAATTTAACAAAATCGGAATTAAAAGAGGACCATAATTTTCAGATTTAACGTGCATTGAATCCAAATTATGAATAGAAAAATCTGTCTCGTCGTACAGTCTGCGTAATGCGGAAACATTTGTAGAATATTTAACACTTTGCAAATTTAAAATTTTATTCATAAAACAGCTGACAATTAAATCTTTGCGTGCAAATCTCTCCTTAATTAATTTAATACAGTTATCATAATTGCTATCATTGAGTTCGAAACCGGAAACTACACTTAATGCGGATCCAGACAAGTATGATTTCAAATAAGCAAATTTTTCAACCTTCGAAAGCCAATTATTTTGATTAATTGTGCTATCAAACGAATTCCAAAACTCGTTCCATAATTTTGGACCACCAGAAAAAGGCTGAATAACTAATTTAGGAAGTTTTACCGAATGAGAAGCATTTAAACTCTCAGTTACATTGAAACAAATTCCGGAACGAACCTCAGAACTCGAGGAATCCAGTGATTCTTTATTTTTTAAGAAACGTTTTATTTTATGGCAAAACCTAGTACATTTTTTGTGATATTCATCACTAACTTTAGTTTCTTCTTAAATCAAAGATACGTTAATTAAATTTTCAATTTGCGAATCTAAGGTCTTTGAATTATCCGCTTTTTTTTGTCAAAACAGCGAGGTGTTCGTCTAACTCAGCAGAAACAGCGTTTACAATAACCAAAACAGTTTCAATTTCTGTTAACAATTTTGTTATATTTGACCTTACGGTCTCTCTTTTTGATTTCAATTTTTCAAGCTTTTCGCTCGACTTCGACATTATTACAAAATATATTTGTACCCAATAAATAACAAAACAAAACAATAACTTTAAAGATTTACCTGAACACCATCAGTAAACGCAGAGACGAAAACGAAATAATCCTAATGCGAAATAATCATAAGTTTTGCACACACAAAATATTTCAAATTAAATTTGAAACTACACTGTTATCACGTAAGTAACGTAAATATCCTTTTCGGTCAGAAAACACGGCAACATTACAACATTATCTTCTTATTTCCGGAACTGATGCGCCATAACAAAAGATGAGGGTGACGGGGTGTCGAATGCTGTGATGTCCCGTAGAATAGTTCAGTCATTAAATACTAATTTGTCTTTTAAGCTTTAATATTCTCAGCGTGCCACAACAAAAGTATGTAGGTGGGGTATCTTTCAACCCAAGAAGAAGAACATGAACAAGTATATTTCAACCCAAGCAAACATAACAAGAGTAGGTACCTTTCAACCCGACAACAACGGTGGCGGTTCACACTTTCGATTCTACCTACGCATTAAAAAGTATACTAAGATTTGACACAGCGGCCCTCTACCGGCGAGCAGGCGAAGAGGTTGGAGTTATTCAACAGGTATAGAATATATCCAAATGAAGAATTCAGTTGCACCTACTGAATAAATAACAGTAGTAGTGTATATTTTGTTCATCAGGATATAGATGGCGCTTTTGGACGCTGCTCTATAAGTGCTCTATAAGTGTCTATATCAGTACATTTTATAGACCCCGACCATAGAAGCTTCATCTATTAGAGATCGAAACTTAGAAGACTTATAGATGCATATAATACGTCTTTGATCTCAAATAGACGTGGAAATGAAGCACGACTATTAGACATCTATTTTTCCATCTTCTAGAGTTCTATAGTACGTCCTGGATGTCATGGATCGATTTCGAGCTCTAATAGACGATCATTAGCTCTGTGTGGTTGTGTGAGTATACATATATATATATATATATATATATATATATATATATATATATATATATATAATTTGGATTACCCCCACACACACCGCGGAAGGTTACAGCTCCGGCACCTCTATTTCTCGAAATCGAGCACTGTATATATGTATACAGGGATAACTATGCATTCACATCATTACAATAACTAATAGAATTATCAAAGAAAAACATTTTGAGTGCATATTACATTGAAAAGTTATTTAGCTGAATAAATATACCTTATTCAGCTAAATAACTTTTCAAGGAGACTAAAACCTTTTAATATAATTGCTTTTAATCCCGTGATGTTTGTGTCAAAATGATCGATTGCATCAATTTTCGCTATTTAAAGTGTGCATCTAAGGTATGATGTTTGCAGGCACTTAAATGAAGAATTTCTCTTTAAACTACCATTATCTTCGTAATCCTGAAAGAACTATGACGTGATCGTGAATTTTGCTAATTTAGATCTTTTTTTCAAAAGATCAAGGAGATGTTAAAGAATTAAAGGGATATTTACCTTATATGCAACGACTTGTGAACCAATATGTATTAAAATTCATTTAAATTTTTAACTGAAATCACCTTAGTTCTTCAGGAAACCTTAGTTTTTCAGGAAATCCTAAGAAAAACTTGTTCATGGTGCAAATAAATAATTTCGCATTATAGAACTGCTATTTTCCTCATATTCCTGAAATTGTTATGATGTGTGTGTAAATTTTATTAATTCAAATCTTTTTTTTTAATGATCAAGAAGATGGTAGAAGATTAAAATACTTTTTCACGTGATATTCACATTATATGGACAGACTTGTGACCCAACATATATTAAATATGATCATTAATTGAAATCATACTCTCGAAGAAAACTTCGGAAAAACTGTTATGAATGGATCATAGTGCTTTGGATAGACATTAAAAATGTTTTAGTACATGATGGTGCAACAGCTGATCAGCAGGCAAATGCAGGAATTTTAGAGCACACAATAATAACTAACTCTTTATTTAAATGATTCCTTACTTTTTGCGAGAAGCGTTTATGCAATGACTGTGACTTTTGATAGATCACCATTAAATACATCTTAATAAGCAAAAAGGATCCAGTCGATTTGCATATCAATACGATTACCACGACATTAGTTTATTTTATAATATCATCGAATACAATTCTTACCTTCATCAATATTTCTAGCCATGTTTCATAAAGTAACAGGATTATCGTTAATTAACAATAGTGACTATCAAAAATAACCATACAACTGCTAATAGAACTGTTCTATCCGATTCATATCCGATTATGAGACCGAAAATCTGTGAAATTATACATGAGGATATTTCAATGCTAACTAAATAATGAAGTTTTTCCATGATATTTCAAATCTACGTGAAAAAACAAAATTAAATACATTTAACAGAGAATTACAAAGTAAGTCAAGTTTGCTCAAATAAATCAAATACTGCTTTAACTATAACATTGTATTTTAACACGTAAACGAATTTGGAAAAAATAATATTCAAATTTGAAGTAACTCCCCCTTAGACTTTCAAAATATAAAGTAAAGGCAAAATACATGATTTTTTTAAAATTCTATTCATGGCTAGTGTTAACAATACAGTATAGTGCAATGCAATAAATTGTGTAACCAATATGGAACTTTATTCCATATCAAGATCGTTAATATATCTGCTTCGTTCAAATCTAATTTATAGTTTACCTTCCTCGAGTTCTGGAAGACAAAATTTGTTCGACCATATCTTTAATATCACGTGCTTTTTCGCTTCTATTTTATATGCTGCATGTTCAATATCCTTGATAATTGAAATAGGAAAAGTAGTTCCCTTAAGTTCTCCAGATTTTATAGGAACTGGTTTCACATATTTGACAGGAACCATTTTCAGATTTCTGCTTACTTCATATTTTATGTCAGTGAAACGTCTTCTAACACCAATCAGTCCATTGAAATCCAAATGCTTTGATCGCAGAATATTTTTCTGGGCAACATTCAGTACATTTATCTGTGCTATTGTTTCTTTAGTTAACATATTATTGCCTGCTTTAGGTGAAAATTATCCATGTGCAAGTTCACTTTTGTTTGGATTTCAATTCAATTCACCGACTGGAAATTTAATAATCAGCATTTTATACCTATACTTACAAACTGCAGGGATGTACATGGCTATGAATACTTTTTGTATTTTGTACGTAAAAATTTGTTTACAGCATCTTTACAATTTACAACTCTTTAAAAAATTACTAGTTTCGAATGAAATTCCGAGTTACAGATACCTATTGCACGCATATATGACTATAAAGAAAGGAGTTGCAAAAACCAATTATAATTTTTCGACAATGATATTTTTGTTCTTACTTTTCAATACAATAACCTTGTTCTTTACATACAACCTCATTCTTGACAGCATACGATTTAACAACATCTTTAATGTGACCCTTTCTTGTTTACTATCAGCGAACAATATGTTTTCCTTTATAGTTGTATGCTGTGTGGCAAGCAGAATGTCTAGTATGTCCTCTGAAATCGCAGAAGAAGCCAGTTATCTCCCTGAAAATCCCGCGGAATCTGACATCAGTCACTTTATGTTTTTCAGATATATTGATAAAGAACTGACCATGACGATATCTGGTGAAATCCCTATCAAAAAGAATTTTGTTCTGGTTTACATGGGGACTGTCATAACGTATATCACATTAATAGACACTTTACGCCGGCAGTAGGAAAAGGCTTAAGTACAAATAAATTTGTAAGTAATATAAATAATATGTTATTTTAAGTATCCGTACAATTTTTTAAACGGCCTTTTCAATCAAAAATCGATTTTCCATTTATTCAATAATACAAAAGCATAATCTTTTATCTTTCTAATTCTGTTTTGATTGCGTTTATATCTTTACTAAGACCCGATTAGCAGCAATTATAACGACTGTTGTCAAATAATTTTATATCCGGTAGTGAAGATGAATTCTCTTTACGCAAATCATCCTACAGAAAAAAGTCATGCTTGAAATGCCTTAGAATATTGAATAGTTGCTCTTCAAATGTTTGTAAAAGGAATAGACAGCTACCATCGTTGTAGATTAATAAGTTTTTTTTCACATTAGTATAAATTGCAAATGACAATGAAATTTAAGCAACTTTTCTGTACTAAAGCTGCTACAGCTTATGAGATGAATAAATTATCTTGTGAATAATATATTCCCTAGCGAACATCATTATCTTTATTCTCCAATTTATGAAATGGTGATAGATTTGTTTGTTTTTTAGTTATAATTTTTTGTTGAAATATCAATTTTTCACCAATTTTTTTTCTAGTTCCAAGAATTATTTTAATGTAAAACCTAAAATTTTTATACTTTTTTCCAAATTTTAACTTACATGACGGTATGAAAAATCGATCAAGACAAAATGCAAGACAATTCAAAAAATCCCCTCCGAAGGTGTAAGATTACCTTAAAAGAATTTCATTTTTCAGCTGGAAAAATGTGCATGACATTCCCTTTAGATTATGCATTTCTTCATGGGAACAAGAATTGATAACGCTCGAGAGAAGAGAAAAATTTCTGATTATTGGCTCTGTAACACTAAACTAAATTGATGTTAAGTCGTCGAGCAAATTCTACAAATTAAATGCTCATTCCCTGAAAATCTTCTTAACCCTTCCTGCAGTTAGAATTCAAGTAAACTGGGGAACGGCAGAGTCCAGGGCCTTCTATATTTGCCACTCTTTGATGTCAGTAGCCCATGCCTCAACATACAAACGACCCAGGAACAAAAGTCTTTAAATGAGATGACTTATCCGTGAAGGGATGTGCCAAACCTCATCTAAATGTGTCAAGTCCGAAAATATTCTGAAAGTGGAATTATTTAGTGAATGTTCGTGAAATTTTTTGTGTGGATTAGACTCATTTTAATAATTGCCTCGATATCTCCTGAAAGTGAAATCATTGTGTGAAGTTTTAAGAATCATTATCTATGGATTGGACTCAATTATAATACTGTCATAAAGATAATTGTCTAGGTATATCAAACATGAGACTTCGTAACAATATTTTCATGATGTCTAAACGACATTACTTATTTCATTGAAAAATATTCATCAATTTTAAATAGTAAATATTTGGAGAAAAAAAAAAACGACAAATAGTTCAGTTTTAATCATCAAGATTATAATTCTAGGGATGAATCTTTAAAAAAGGACAAATCAATATTAAAGATAAAAATTTGACCAACTTTTTTAATTTGAATGACCTTTTTACATTTTTAACACTAGAACCGCGGAGCGGGTCAATTTGACCCAAAACGATGTTTAATTTATCACCACGCGAAAAGTATCGATTGAAAAAACATTTCCTTTTATGACTTAATATTTTAAGGTGAACAACAATTTACCAAATTAAAAAATTCGTAACATAAATATTTTCCCGATTATTGACACTTATACCTAGAATCGCGGAGCGGGTCAATTTGACCCGTAAGAAATGTTATTGCACAAATGACGAAAAACAGATGCATTTTCTCGAACTGTAACTGTAAAATACTTCTACCCCACCCTAAAATTCCTTAAATGGACAGTACCAGAAGGGGGAATAGTGAAGGGTTTTCAGTCAAGGTCATTATATTAGGTTTGAAACACGAACTACGTTCGAATGCAGTGAAAAATTTCTGCGAATATTTAGAAGACTTTTTGAAGTTGTTTTTATTCTGTAATTAGTATATGTATAAAAACTATGTCACGACGCCGTAATCTTGCTGTTCAGGAAGCTTTAGAATATTTAAAACAATTATCTGAAAAGGATTCAGAAGGTTCGGAAAAAGAAGGTTTCTCAAGATTCGATTTTGAGTAGTGAGGATGAATACCTGCCTGCTAATAAATAAAATTTGGATTCGGATGAAGAAAATTAAAGTGAAGATGACTCTGGCAATGCTCTAACAATCCCTGGTCCTTCTCATCGCAATACTGATGATAATTTATCTGATAAAAAATAAAAATCAAACATTCCAAGAAAAGATACACACACGCAAAGAAATTTGAAAAAGAAATCAACAATAACATTCAAAGTTGGAAGTAATGAAGATGGCAAAGATGGGACGATTTGGAATGTCGCTCAATTCGGAACAAGCGATAGAGGAAGAAAATCAAAGTGTAATATTTTGAAAGAAGTTGGGGGCCCAACACCACATGCTAAAAGCAATGTTATCGACAACAGTCCTTCAAGTGCTTGGAGACTTTTTATAGATGAATGGATATTGAAACACATAAAGAAATGTACTGAAGATGAAGCTCATCGGCAGATTCAGGAAGGAGAATGGAGTATAACATTAGAAGAAATATATGCTTTTATATAAATTTTATATGCACGTGGTATATATTGTGCAAAAGGACTTGAACTGGATAGCTTATGGTCAAAGAACTGAGGACCACCATTTTTCCAAAATACAATGTCAAGAGACCAATTTCGTGAAGAAATGGGATTTTTACGCTTCTACATAAAATAAACAAGATCAAAGCGTCTAGAGACAGACAAATTTGCCCTTATTTCGGATATCTGGAGTCGTTTCAGGGAAAATTGAAAGAATAACTATACCCCAGGTCCTAATGTAACTCTAGATGAACAGTTATTTCCTACAAAAGCTAGGTGTAGGTTTATCCAATACATGCTAAACAAACCAGATAAGTGTGGAATCAAGTTCTGGTTGGCTGCAGATTTGACTGAAAATATCTGATAAATGGATTCTCGTATGTTGGAAAAGATAACTAAAGTCCATCCAACGTTTCTCTTTCTGAACATGTAGTGCTGTGACTAATAAGTCCATATGAGAACAAAGGTAGAAATGTCACGACGAACAACTATTTCACGACACTGAAGCTTGCAGAGGCATTGAAATCCAAAAACACTAGCCTTGTAGGAACTGTAAAACGCTCATGAATAGAAATACTAGTCTCTGTAAAAATGTTAAAATCCACATTGTATTCGTCTACGATACTAACCCATAAAGACATGAGTCTAACTGTTTATCAAGGTAAAAAAGATAAAAACGTTTCGTTGCTAAGTAGTCTCCATCCAAACGTAGAAATTGCAGATAACCCAAAAAACTACCGGATACAATCGCTTTCTACAACGCAACTAAATACGGTGTGGACGTGATTGAACAAATGGCAAGGAAATTTACAGTCAAGTCCGCTTCACGTAGGTGGCCGATGCAGGTTTTTTTGTAATATTTTGGACCTTGCTGCAATCAATGCCTGGGTTTTATATAAAGCTGTAACTGGAAAATCTATTAGTAGATGGCAATTCATTCAAGACTTGGTTGAAGAATTGCGAGAAAAGTTTGTTCTCTTCCGACATAAAAAGGTGGCAAAAAGAGCATGTGGAGCAATCAATGAAAACGACGGACAACCAAAAATTAAGCGTAAACGAGTCTGATGCCACACTTCGAAATGTGAAAATAAAACTCTAGATATCTGTTCAAAATGTAAAGCACCCATCTGTGGAAAATGTTCAAAACTTATTAATCAGGTTTGTACAAAATGCATACAATAAATTTGATTTTATAATCTGTAAAACTAAGTACTTATAAAATTTTTAGTAACTGATAAAATTTTTAATTTTTAATTTTTTGAAATTATGTCTAAACATATTAAAAAGAGATACTCTGTTTTTCCATTGAAATTAGGAAATTTATGTCATATTTTTTTAAAGAGACATGTTATTATACTCAAGGACATAAAATTTTAAATAATACAATTTTGTAAAAATTAAGTTAATTTCTCTTGATTTATATAAATTATTTACTATTAATCCTGAGAAATATTGATTATTATTTAAAAAATAAAATGTTTTAGTTAAATAAATTAAGCGCTTGAGCATATTTTATAAGTTTACAATCTAGGGTCAAAATGACCCGCTCCGCGGTTCTAGGTATATCGAAAGTCCCGCGGTTCTAGTGTTAATGACATCAACATTTAATTTTCAAGACAGGATACTTTTTATGATTAATTTAACGCGTCCCACGGTATCTATATTCTATTCGTAAAATTAGATGGAAAACTAAACACAAATTAGTTTTTGAATGTTTTGAAAATTAAATCACTGTTTTTTTCAGTGTTATGTAATTACACGCAGACTTGCATCTGTATATTAATGGATATATATATTTTTTAGTTTTAAAATTAAGTTATATAATGTATCCATAAAATGACCAACTTTGAAATGAAAGTTTTTAGATCTTCATTGAAAAAATAATATTTTAAAACATTTTTTTAAATTTCTAAAAAAAATTAGAAATTTAACTGTAATGAAAATTTTTATAATAGAAATGACATAATAGATGGTTATTTTAATTATACATGTTTATATTGCATGTGCATAAAATTTCTTCAAATTAACATTGTGTTTAAATTACATGTGGGTTCGAATCCCACTATTGGCAAGGATGTTTGCAGCCTTTCGGTAAATTTAAACTTTAGGTCCGTGTCTAATTAGCCTCGTATAGCAAAAGCTGACCATAGCTCTACCACTCAAGAATTCAATGCTCTATCCTCAAAATCTGGAATCATGTATTAAATTTACACAATATGGCCAGTTTTATAGCATCTTTAAAATAGAATTGTGGAGGTATAGTGCATCCATTTTGAGTTTTCTCACCCGCTTTAGTATTTCCCTGGATATACTTGGGATTTCCTAACTATAGTGTAATTATTTTGTGTTTCATTTCATATATAATTACTAGTTGTTACCCGTCAAAACATGACGGCTGGATAGTAAATAAATGTACTAATACACAAATTATACTCAACACATCTTGGCCAAATGTGGAAAATCATAATATTAAGAACAGAGATTTACACTTTAAAAAATTTGTATCGAACCCAATAAAAGAAATATGGTTACTCAATGACAAGCTAAAAAAGTTATGTGTACTCAGTAGCTCTGTAACTCAGTAAAATGTTGAAAATCATCATACTGAAAATAGAGAAATACACATTAAAATTTACTATTGTACACAATAAAAAGAAATAAGGTTCTTCAATGACAGTTTATGATAGCTTAACACTGAAGAATTACTTTATGAATATTCACCCCATAAAAATATGCAAAGCTAATATCAAAGAAACAATTTAAGTCAGGTTTAATTCTATACCTCACAAACATAATTACAATATTAAAATTGAAGAGAAAGAGATAGAGATATTGCTGAGGCAAAAAACAAATTAACGTGTTTATGTGGCCTCGTGCTTAGTAAATATCAAAATCCAGATTAAATTATGTCACTGAGCATGCGCAGAAACAAATTAATGTGTTTATGCGGCCTCATGCTAGTGGGTATCTAAAGCCATATGAGGTGGTGAAAGGCAAAGTGGTGTAAGAAAGTAAGTCAAGTGGTTAAGTCCAAAGCGTTTGTCAAGAACTCCCATGACGTAGCAGCGATTTCAGCGCCAATACGTCACCCACGCCTATTACGGAGGTTTGGCGCGACGCAGTTAAAAAACGGACGTACCAGATACGAGACCCCCTTCGGCTATGTTCCAGAGATACAAGGGAGGTTTTCGGTAATTAGATGCAAACTGGATAAGACCTGTTAATATATATGTATAAGTTCTGTGTAAATTGTCGTCTAGTCTTTATTAAAACGTCATTTGTTTATGTACAAGATTTAACGTCGTTCCTTTGAGTTCGTGTCTTCCTTAGGATAACTCCCGTTCAGTGGCAGCCTGGAATAAAAGGTAAGTGATTATTAGCTTATTTAATTGACACTGACATATTTTTCTGTTGTTTTTTCAGGAAAAATAACAGTGTTTTACTGCAAAAACTACAAAAATTTCCACTATAAATTGAATAAATTATAGTTAATAATAATTATTATAATATTACAAATAATAATTATTTGCAATTCCACTATAAATTGAACATGGAGATTACATTTCTCAAATAAGAAAAGTTGAAAATGTGACTTTGCCACTTTGCCATTTGACACACCACTTTGCCATTCACCGCCTCATATTTAACCCTCTAACGGTACCGAGGTTTGAGACGAATTAAAAGGTACCGTCGGGTCGGATCCAACCCGATATCTTTTTAGATGAGGTTTTTGGTAGAAATAAGTATGCAATAAGCCTTTTTGTTGTATAATAACATTTAGTAATGAAATTTTACATGAAATAAAAACCTTTTTGTAGACAAAAAAGACCAACAAATTCAAATTTTGCTAAACAAAGAAAATCTCTCTGGCATTTACATAGAAGTTGTCTGTATCAGGACAAATATGTAATTTAGTCTTGCACCTAGTTTTAGAAGTTACTGAACCAAATTTCCGAGCACAAAAATGTAAAAAATAATATATGCTGACATTTTTGGCCTTCAAGATCGAAATAAAAAATTAAAAATCTTAAAGAAGCCTTATTACTTATTGTCTGTATTTATTGTTTATCACGTAGTTCGAGATACGACCTATGTTCAGTGTGAGATGTTTTAATGATATTGAGATGGTTACTGCAATCATAAAAGATATATACATATGCACTTACATAAGAAAAACAATGTATGCAAATATTTTCGAAAAAGTATTAGAACATCACATAAACAATCTTTTTGAGTTCATTAAATGTACCCTGTATTAGTAAAACCTTTTAACAGAATTGCTTTTTATTACTTGTTGTTCGTGTCAAAGTGATCGATTATAAATTTTTTTCGGCATTCAACGTCTTCCTAAAATTGATAATACTTTTGCAGTATCGACAAGGAGTAACACCGCATTATAAGCATCGAAAATTTCAAAAACAATGACGTGTTTGTGAAACTTTTGAGTTGAGATCTCTTTTGAAATGATCAAGAACATGTTAGAAGCGAACGATTTAAGCAGTCTCTCCAGTGATATACACATTATATGAAGATACGTGTTAATCAACATACATAAATTTTCTACTTGCATCTTTTATTAAATACTATACCCTTAAAGAAAAGTTCAAAAAAGATTATCTATTGACTCCACTTCTTTGGACAGAAAAAGGAAACTATTTTGTGTATTAGCATTGAAATGTCAAGCACTTTCTACAATTTTTGCTGCTATGATTGAAAAATGATTGGATCGACAACGCAAAGATATAAAAGTGTAAATGAAATATAAGAACACAATTACTGATCGTACTGTTCCATATTCGTCTTTATTATCCAGAAAAAAAGAAATTATAATTGAGAGAATTTAACTACTACGAAACTTCATCGATGTTTCATAACCAAGCAAAAAGACATTTTATGCATATAAATGATTCAATAAAATTTGTCAAGTAAATAAAATATCCTTTCAATTTCAACATGAGATTCTAACATTACATAAGATAGAAATTTTTAAATTCAAATTTGATGATATACACTCTTCAAGTTAAAATAAAAATAAATGTACTAAATTTAATGTAGTTCCCTCACTAATATGATAAATTTTATTATCATAATTGTGGCAAATATTTAAAAGATATGCATCTAATTTAAGATATAGGAACCAATCTTCTTTATATCAAGAATAATTTTTCCAGTCATAGACAATTCGACAAATATAATTAGCATTTTAAACTACTTTTGTTGCTGTAATCGAAAAAGTGGTTTCATCATTGCGAAGCAAAAAATAAATAAATGACATGTAAGCACTTGACTATTGATACAACTGTTCTGTATTCCTTTATATTAACAAAAGAAAATATACATTACAATTTAGAAAATTCTGAAATTATAAACGAGGTGTTCTCTCTCATGTTTCAAAGCAAGCTAAAACCCTTCTATGTGCATAAAAGTTTCAGCAAAGTAAGTCATGATTGCTCAAGTAAATCAAGCACTGTTTTAATTATAACATACTATACTAAGATGTAAACAATGTTAAAAATTTGGAATTCAAATTTCACATAATGCAGTCTTCAAATTAAAATAAAAGAAATAAGCACTTAATTTTCTTATTAATGTACGTATAGATAAAATATTTTTAACAATTGTCTATAGTACAATACCGTAAATTTTGGCGCATCTAGTATGGAAGATATTTTCATACCTAGATCATTAATATTTCTATTTCGTTTAAATCTGTTTTATAGCCTGCGAACCTCGAGTTCTGGCAAAGAAACTGTGATCGACCGTATCATTAATATCACAAGTATAATCTTTACAATATTACTTGCTATAGTTACAATATCCCTAATAACTGAGATGGGCTTAAGTTCTCCCGATGTAATGGGAACAATTTTCTCACTTATAATAGGCATCATTTTCCGAGTTTTACTTACCTTATATTTTATGAAGCACAAGTCACAAAATCATCGTCAAAATGAAGAAAGTCCTTTGATGTCCAAAAGTTTTGAACGCAAAATATTTTTCTGGGCAACGTTTAATACTTTGTTCTATGCAGCTTTTACTTTACTTCAAATACTATCAGTAATTTTCCAAGTCGAAGAATTTCAAAGTGCAAGACGATTCTTGTTTGGATTGGAACTAAATTCACCGACTGGAAAGCGTATAATCAACCTTTTGTTTCTATACCTACACAACATAGGAATTTGTATGGCAATGCACACTTTTTGTATGTTTTACGTAACAGTTTGTTTCCAACTTCTCTACAATTTACTACGTTATAAAAAATTACTATCTTCCAATGGAATTCCGAACTACAAGTGCCTATTGAAAACATATATGATTATAACGAAAAGAGTCTCAAAAGTCAACAAATATTTCTCGACATTGTTGTTTTTGTTCCTGCTTTTTATTACAGCAAGCTTTTTCTTTACATACAGCCGTATTCTAAATACCTCTACACCTAAAGGTTTTCTGTTAACTGCAACGCTTGGTATATTGACAGCAAATAATATACTTTCCTTCATGATTCTATGCTCTGTGGCTAGTAGAGTTTTCAGCGTGTCTTCTGAAATTGCAGAAAAAGCCAGTTATCTCCCTGAAAATCCCGCGCAATCGGACCTCAGTCACGTTCTGTTTCTCAGATATATCGACAAAGAATTGACAATGACAGTGGCTGGTGGAATCCCTATCAATAAGAATTTTGTTCTACTTTACATGGGAACTGTCATAACATATATGGCATTAATAGACACTCTACGTCGACAGTCATAAGAAACTTATGAAAAAGTTATTTTTTAGACAACTTATAAAAAGTGTTATACAACACAAGTTCTTTTTTTTTTACTGGAAACGTTCATGAAACATTTTCTGTAGATTTTGCATTTTTCTCTTAGAAATCTGTATTTACTAACGCCAGTGAAGACAGAAAAGAATAACTGAATGGATGCCCGAATTATTATTTAATTTTTTCATTGAGCATTCAGAAATATAGTTAAGGGAAATACAATAATAGGTTGCCACGTTCGCACGGCCTTCTATGAAATTTGCATTTAGGAACATTTGCAATGATTTTTCATAATTTTAAGAGCATTATAAAAACATTGAATCCACAATTCTCTTACAGAAATAATATATAATGTACAAATATTTTCTTTTGAATGATAAGAAAAAATGTCTGTTATATCTAACATTAAGTGCACACTACTGACATTTCACAAACTTATCTCTTTTCTTGGTTACAATAGTTACATATTTTACGTTTGACCAAGTAGATTGATTTAAAAGTATCAGTTATGTAATATACAGTCCAGTCAAATTAATGTGACCACCTGTCAAAAGGCAGAATTACGCAGCGCGGATTGCTGCGAGACGGGCAGGAAGAGAGTCATTGAGATTATGGAAGGTACTCACAGGTATGCGGAGCCATGCCGACTCCAGTTCCGTCCAGTTACAGAAATAATATATAAAATATACAAATATTTTCTTTTGAATGATAAGAAAAAATGTCTTTTATATCTAACATTAAGTGCACACTACTTACATTTCACAAACTTTTCTCTTTTCTTGGTTACAATAGTTACATATTTTACGTTTGACCAAGTAGATTGATTTAAAAGTATCAGTTATGTAATATACAGTCCTGTCAAATTAATGTGACCACCTGTCAAAAGGCAGAATATCGCAGCGCGGATTGCTGCGAGACGGGCAGGAAGAGAGTCATTGAGATTATGGAAGGTACTCACAGGTATGCGGAGCCATGCCGACTCCAGTTCCGTGGCCTGCCTTATGTTGCGCGGCTGAGGAGCCATGGTGCGAACAACCCGATCAATGTATTCCCACATTCTCGATTGGGTTTACGCCCGGGAAATTTGGGAGCCAGGGGAGTACAGGGAAACTCATCCTGGTGTTCTATGAACCACGCGCGTACACTGCGCGGTCGCATTGTCCTGTTGGAAGATGCCATCGTGCTCAAGGAAAACAATCCGCATGTAGAGGTGGAAATGGTACGTAAGGAATGAAGCATTCTTACGTTCATCCACAATGATTAGTGCACCCAGAGACTGCCGCGCAAACATTCCCCAGATCATAACGCTGCATCCTCCAGCTTGGACATGTCCGGAAATTGTTGCAGAATTTTTTTTAGCGTTTCACGGCGTATACGCCAACGTCTATCTGTCCGATATATAAAACGTGTTTTATCGGAAAAAACCACTTATCGCCACTCAGTGGACGTCCAGCTGCGGTACTGGCATGCAAATTCCCTCCTTCGTCCCCGATGAACAGCCGTCAGCATCTGATCATTAACCAACCGTCTGCTGCGGACCCCCATACGCACCAACGTTCACTTAAATGTCGTTGAAAATACAATTTTGCTAGCCCCTTGGTTCATCTGAGCGGTCAGTTGATCGACGGTTGCACGACTATTTCCTCGAATGCATCTCCGCAGCTATCGTTCGGCTCTGTCATCTATGGCCCATGGAGACACCATGCTTGCATTACCATTCCATTTACCCACACATCTACACCTTACTTGCCAAGTTAGCGATTTTTGATAGTGCCATTTTACCATGCACGATAAACTTTTACCACGGCGGCAAGCGAACAGTTCACAAAATCAGCTGTTTCAGAAATACTGCCTCCCTTGGCCCGGAAGTCAATCATGCCCTTTTGGACGTCAGACAAATCGCTCCGTTTCTGCATGACTCCAACGACTGTAATGTTGCCTGCTTCCCTCCGATACCCTTTGTATATTTTCCACTGCTAGTTCTGCCAAGTGCCTTCTGATATATATATATATATATATATATATATATATACGCATTAGAAATGTATGCAAAAATCATCTAAACGTCACATAAAGCAGTTATATAGCCGACACTATCTTATAATACGAAAACCTTTCAAGAAAATTGCTTTTAATTACTTGATATGCATGTGAAATAGATCGTCTGAAGCACAATAGGTGGTATTCAAAGCTTTTCATTGATTGAGTCTATGTTTGTAAATATTTAAATGAATTAGATCACATTATAAATTTACCATTATCCTTATAGTCATGAAAAAATTGACGAAGTGAATCTTTACATTTTGTTTTTAATTCTTTCCCGGATGATCAAGCAGACAGTAGAAGAGTATGACTTATGAATTCTCTCGCATATTAACCAGCAAATATAAAATGTCTGCTTATATATTTAATGAAATCTTATATTCTTCAAGAAAACTTATGAATAACTCTTTTCTATAAAATCAAGATCTTTAGATAGACATATCAACCTTTCTTAAACATAATTGAGCAAATAATATCAGCCAAATGGAAGGATTTCAGAAATAAAGTAATGCTTCATGAATTTACTGTTTATTTTGAATGAGAAATTTTTCTACGATAATCGTGACTGTATGCGAGATCATTCTGTAATACATATAAGTGTACAAAGTATCCAGTTGCCTATATGTCAAATAAATTTATAAAGGTACAAAAATGCACTACGATGCGAACGAATTTCCTTTCCGTTTCAACAGTCTTTCCTACCATATATCAAAAGTAATTCTTTCTTCGTAAAGAAGTAAAACTGCAACTAAACGGTAAGCATTGAACTGATGATCCCATTATTCTTTAATTGTTTGTGTTAATGAGAGAAATTGTATATTATATATCAGGGAAGTTAAAAGCAAATTTATGAGTGAGGATTGCCCATGACATAAAAAATCACGTAAAAACATTACTACGCAAAAACATTTAGATAACAAAGAAATGTGAGTCAAGTTTGCTAAAGTATTTTTTAAATAATGACATAGTACACTAGCACTTAAAAAATGATAAAAATTCAAATTCATATTTGATCTAAGTCATTCTTTGAATTTGAAAAAAATACAGATAAAGGTATTAAAAATTCCTTTAAATATACAATACTGTTTAAGGAATAGTTTTTTGCATAGTTACTATGGAATTTTATTCTGTACCTAGATCATTTATATTTCTATTCCGTTTGAATCTTATTTATAGCCTTCCATCTTCGAGTTCTGGAAACAAAACTGTGTTCGACAATATCTTCAATATTATGTTCTTTTTTGTTTCCATATTACTTACTTTAGTTACAGTATATCATATGATTGAAAGGGAAGGGTATATTAGATTAAATTCTCCCGATATCATAGGAACAATTTTCGCACTTTTTATAGCCATCGGTTTCCGATTTCTAGTCCCCTCATATTTTATGAAAATTATGTCTCTTCAAAGTCGTCCAACAGCACCCAGTTTATACTTACCGTATAAAAGTTTTGATCGCAAAATATTTGTCTGGGCGATATTCAATACATTGGTCAAAGTTGTTCATGTTTCAACTCTAATATTTCCAATTGTTTTCGAAATGGAGGTCAATCCAAGTGCAAGCTGCTACTTTTTTGGATGTCAACTACCTTCAACGAGCGGAGATAAAATGGTCAATATTTTGATTATAGTTCTTGAAAATACGGAAATTTATATGGCTATAAACACTTTTTGCATTTTTTACGTCTCAATTTGTTTTCAACTGCTCTATAACTTACTATCCTTTAAAAAATTACTATCCTCGAATGAAATTCCGAATTACAAATACCTCTTGAAAACATTTATGATTATAAAGAAAAGAGTCAAAAGAACCAACAACAATTTCTCGACCTTGCTGTTTTTGTCCCTACTTTACATTACAGCAATCTTGTTCTTTGTATACAGCCTTCTACTTAACAGGTTACAAGAGAAAAGTGTTTTGCGTAGAGCTTTTGTTTGTCTGCATTCAGCAAACAATACGCTTTCCTTCATGACTCTATTATCTTCTAAAAAAAAATGTGACTTTCTTCATTAAAAACTGTGTGTTCTGTGGCAAGCAAAGTGTCCAGTATGTCTTCTGAAATCGCAGAAAAAGCAAGTCACCTCCCTGAAAATCCTGTGCAATCAGACCTCAGTCACCTTTTATTCTCAGATATGTCGATAAAGAACGGACCATGACGATATATGGTGGAATCCCTATCAATAAGAAATTTGCTCTAGTCGACATGGGGACTGTCATAACATACATGGCATTGATTGACACTTTACGTCGGCAGCAAGAAAATACTTAGAAAGAGGCAATGTAATAGTAAATTAAAAAATGTGTTTTAAAAAACAAGCTCATGTTTTAACTGGAAAAGGTTTTTTTCTAATGCGGACGCACTTGTCGCTAGACATTCGCCTTTACTCACCACAGTTTTTGCTGGCAATTTTTTCATGGGAGCACCATATAGGCGGACCAGCATTACCCCCTATGAATGGACGACACAAACGGATGTATATTAGTGGCGCGACGCCGGAATTCGATCCGAGCACCCTCAGAACCGAAAACAAGCGCGCTGTACCACAGAGCCACCACAAAACTGGAAAATTGTCAAACATTCTTTTCAGATTTTGCACTTTACCACTTCGAGTCCTGTACCGATTTACAATCGCGAGCACAAACAATCTAATTTATAACTAAGTAACATATTAATCATATTTTTTCCCATTGAAAATTCAAATTTCTCAATTCTTTGTACGGAATTTTCGTCTATTATAAACCTGAATAAATTCCAGCAGTCACACGACCTTAGAGAAAAATTATATTTTTGAATTATTTGTTACTTTTTCATAATGTTCAGAGAATTATTAAAATATACACCAGATTGAAAATTCTATTATAATAAAAATATGTATCACATACCGTAAAATCTCGAGTATCATACGCACTTTTTTTCACATTTTAGTCCGCAAAATTGAGGGTGCGTATTATACTCGCGTTCTTAAAAAAACGTAGTTTTAAACATTGGATAAACGAAAGTACAGCAGCTGTAAGACATTCCCGCAACACGGATGCGTGCGCATCTGCACACCGTGATTCATCCACTCGTTTACTAAGCAGGTATTCCTTTTAAACAAATGGAACTCACAATTTGTATCGTCAAGTGAGGATGATGATGGCGATATACAAGGTCTGACAATAAAGTTCGGTGAATACTCCTGTAACATTAACGTAGATGAAATATTATCGAAAGTTACCTTACTGTCCTTCGAAATAGTCACCTCCCATAACTATGCACCGCTGACATCTGCTATACATGTTCTGGAAACTTTGAAAGAAGTCTTCTTTTGGGATGGAGTTCAAAAGCCTCGTCACGTTTCGTTGGATGTCAGGAATATCGTCAAATCTCTTTCCTTTCAAAGCGAGTTTGAGTTGTGAGAGTAGGAAGAAGTCTGGAGGATTGAGATCTGGCGAGTATGGTGGGTGTTCAATTTGCACCACCCCCTTTTTTGCCAGGAACTGTTTGACGATATTGGCTGTGTGAGGGCGAGCATTGTCGTGAACAAAAAACCATGAACCTTGTTGTGCGTACTGGGGTCATACCCTTCGTAGACGTTTCATGAAACGGGTCAAAATTTCAATGTACCCTTCAGCATTCATCGTCGTTCCCTCAGGTAGAAATTCCTTGTAGATAATGCCTTGACTATCAAAAAAGATGATGACCATCGTTTTGATGTGTGATTTTTCTGCTCTAACCTTTTTCCGACGAGGTGATGCAGGAGAACGTCATTCCATGCTTTACCGTTTCGTTTCAGGGTCGTACCTGAGACACCAGGACTCATCCTCAGTGACAATACAGTTCAAGAAGTTTGGTGTCGCATCCGCCGTTTCGACAAAATCCTGTGAAGCCTCTAAACGTGCCTGCTTGTGATCGTCATCCAAGTGGAGTGGCACAAGACGAAAACACGTTTTTCGAATCCCTAAATTCTGGGTAACGATTTGTCGCACGGAACAAACGCACTAAACAAGCACTTTGTAAAACAAGTCTTACATGGAACACAAACGACGCTCAACTGAACAACGGTAGGGGCAGATGGTCAACACCTACCGCTACGCAGATGCTACGTTTCGTTTCAACAGTGTTGCCAGATCGGCCGTTCTGACTTCATTCACTGAACTTTATTGTCAGAGGTTGTATATTACGACGGCAACAATAACTGTGACATGGATGCAACAACAATAGATGAGCTGTATTCTAGTGAAAGTGATTAAGACTGATAATTCGACAGCGTTGTATGTTTTTAATTAACAATTTAAGCTTTTTTCTACCGAATTTGACGTTTTCGTTTTTTTTTATTACAAATCTTATTTATATTAATAAATATTTGTGCAATTTTTAAATAAAATATTGAAAAGTTATGTTAGCATATTATAGTCGTGCATATATAATATTTTCCGAAAATTTCGCGCAAAATCAAGCATGCGTATTATACTCGGGTGCGTATTATAGTCGAGATTTTACGGTAACTATTTGCTTTTAAAACATAACACAACAAGTTGTCCATTTATAATATTAAATACCCACGACTAGTATTTTTAATACATCTTTCGTTGATAGCAATATATTTCCAGATTTTGTATTTCACTACGTACACCAGGGGTACTCAAACTGCAACCCACCAAGCTTTTAATATGCGGACCGAGACATACACTAACTAACAGGCATGCGCCTTTGTAAACATAATTTTGGAAATGAGTGCTTGTAAAATATAAAACTGCACAAAAATGTGTCACCTGCTACTCAAGTATTTTGCATCGACTTATCCTTGCGAACAGGCCAGTTCCACAATGAAAAGTTCGAAAAACGTATATGGAAATCATCTCACTGATTCTTACCTGGATGACGTATTAAGAGTACGATGTAGCAAGTATAAACCAAACTTGTCTGATATAATGGAAAGATTGTCTCAACATAAAAAAATCTCACTCATATCTAAATAAATGTTTGGAATACATTTAGGTTTTGAGTTTTAATTTTTACATTATTATTAGGGATACGTAAATTTCACATAAAAAATATCGAAATTTCGCAACAAAAGAAAAATGACAATACATAAAATTTCACATTTATTTGCAAAAAAAAAAAAATATAAATTCAAAAATTTAGCGTTTATTAAAAAAAATTACAATATGTACTTTGTATCATATGTTACTTTGTATCAAATAGGTATATATAGGTAATAGTATATATATATAGGTATATATATAGGTAAGTATCAAATATCTTAGTTGAAAGCTAACATTGTATTTTTCGGCACATTATATTAATTAATCCTTTGCCTTCTGTTATTAATTACTATTTTGTACATACTAAAATATATCAGCATCTACTCTGTTAACGGGACTATAGAAGCTTTGTATAGATGCCTTTGCAAAATTAAGCTAGCAGGATTTCGTTGCAATTCAAATCAGTATAAAATCAACAGGAGTCTCTTGGTCGACTACTGTAAGTAGCTTAAATACCCCTGATTTTGGGGCTCAAGAGACGTTCTTAAATCTACTAAGTTGTTCCACAAAACTTGATGATTGATTTTTAAAGTTAGATTTTTAGGTTCGACTACGGTAATGTCCGGGTGAAATTCGGAGCAAATCCGAAGGAGAGTAAGATTTCTCATTTATAGACCTCGGATGGTCTTAGTTAAACAATTATGTTAATAAATTACTACTATTATTACCTAATTTCGCTTAAAAAGCCGTTTATAGCCGAATTTTCGCCGAAAAGTAGTAAAGAAGTAATTTTCTCATTTATTCGTTCATATCGGCAAATTTCGCATTTATTCGCATCTATTTCGTAAATACGAAAATTACGTTTCCCTAATTATTATTGTATAAGTTAAAGTGTGTTGTGTTGCGGTCGTAGCAAACTTATACATATGGCCCGGGAGAAAAAAAAAGGGAGTATGCCTAACGTAAACCGAAGTAAATTCTCTATATATGCAATATAAAGGGTTTAAATATTTTTCCTTTAGCCCATTAAAGAGGATTCATTCTCTTCATTAAAATAGTCCTTAGCAAAAAGCACTTATAGGAACTATCCTGTAAGTCTTAGATTCAAGTAATATAGCATCAGAGTTAATAATAATCTTGTGCTTATTACTAAGTTTAAAAATTAACACTCATTCCTGGAGCAAAGTGAATTGAAATAAAAATATCTATGAAAGTTCTTGTTGTTGCTTATGCTCCTTGACCGACAGAAATATCAGATCAAGTCCCGAAGGCTATGGGCGATGAAGGTGCGGCTCCTGTTTTGAGTTAGCACTACAAGGGTCGGAGTCCGACTCGGCTAAATGACCGGTCCCGTAATTTTGAACCGAGTCAAGTGACGAGACCGGAACACTTGACCCCGCACCTCCAGAGGTAAATTTGAGAACTTTGAGGACATTGTAGCCACGCCCTATTTTACGTGCCCCGTCCACCATTAGTGAACACGGCGGTAGATTTGCAGCGACATCTATGAAAGTAAAGCCCAAATAGAATGTTTAGTCGGCATAATATTTTGTTAAAAGCCTTTAAATAGTAAGCGGGAAATTTCCTATCTTCATAACCTCTAACGAACTATGTGTCAACACTCAGATTATGGGAACACAGAACCAGATAATAAAGATACATATATATTGTGCGTGTTAGTAAAATTGTGTTACAACATTTATCTGAGAAAACACGTTACCCGGAAAACAAATCTCTACGTTGTTTTTAACTGGTATTTCATTAACCGAGACTACTCGAAATCGAGTGATCTGCAGTTTCTGAACAACATCGAAAGTTCCAATTGCAGACACAAAGGGCTCGCTTCTTGATTCTTGCTGTTGTGGAGGTCTTTAACTTCGAAAATTCTAAATCATAAACATGGAAAAATATTTTTGTACGTTTAGTTTAAGATGACACGTACATTATTGTCGACCAGCTGAAAACCCGTACTTCGCTACGGAGTACATTCAAATTTAATACATCGGTCAATGTATGCAATTAATGCCAAAAATATGTATAAATATACTTATAATAAATACATCGATCTCAATATATGCAATTGATGCAAAAAAAAAAAGAAAAAAACATACTTATAAAAAAATCGTAACGGATATTTTTATAGACAAAATAATGTAGAAGAAAATATTCAAATTAAATCTAATAGAACATACTAAAGAATATAGTATAGTTAATATAGTGCTGTTTGAGGAACATTTCTTTTACTGTATTTTAATATTTTTTTGGATAATTTCTAATCGTCTGCCGCATTAGCAAGAACAAAATATTTTTTGTCTATTTCATTGTTATGCACGTGACGATAAATTAATTTAAAGTACCAGAAAAAGAAATCACGTGATCAGCATTTAATAAATTAAATTCTAAAATGAAATTATTAAAAATTCACCAAAACTCAGAAAATGGAGGTAGAGATTCGAAAAAAATTCATTTTAAAGGAATTCTTAGGATCTTTCTCGTGATATAAATTTTATAACCCTCAAATTATTTAAAATGCAAAAGTTACTAAATAGGCTTAAAAATTTGATTTCAAGAAATCTAAGAACAATTTTTCAAAAATCTTTCTTAGTGCACCCTTACACTACAAGAAGAATCGCTATGCAAAATTTCAGCCCTTTAGGTCCAGCGGTTTGGTCTGAACGTTATCTGTCAGTCAGTCAGTTAGTAAGTCAGTTACGAAACTGTTTTATATATATAGATAAACGAAACTGAAAAATAAAATATTCAAAGTTACGTAGAGTTAGTTATTACTTTGGCTATTAACCTTTCGACCGAAGCATCTGTCTCTCAGGCAGCTATGGTTTCTTTATTCAGTGCTGGGCCAGTTAGTCAGTTAGTCAGTCAGTTACGGAACTGTTTTATATATATAGATAAACGAAACTGAAAAATAAAATATTCAAAGTTACGTAGAGTTAGTTATTACTTTGGCTATTAACCTTTCGACCGGAACATCTGTCTCCCAGACAGCTATGGTTTCTTTATTCAATGCTGGGCCCCCCACCCTTCAGCCTTGGGAACTGTGAGTCTACATATGCTTCAGTCAATATCTTGTCTTCAGTTTGGAAGGGCGATTCGTGACTCCAACCCTCTATGGTTCAGGTACGAGTAATTTTTTCTAGAATATTGTCTGTCTACTAGACAGATATTGACACTAAAGTATGTTTAAATATCTGACTGTCAGGCAGATATTCTTCATACATTTTGTATAAAATGTGCAGTAAGACTGAAAATTTTTCAAGATTTGAGTTTTTGAATGTTCTGGGAACTACTTCGACCAAATCCTGTTTT